>JAZGTK010003476.1:0-27279 GCA_036877625.1 Ambastaia sidthimunki
AACTCAATAAGAACTAAAAAAAAAAGTTACCACCACGCACAATTTATCATGTATGGTACTTGTATTGTCTGTCCTAGGCTATGTGTATGTCCTTAGTCAACCATTTATAGTATATTTATAGTATAATACATGTATAATTAGATTACCCCCCCCAGTAAGGGTATCATATATAGATTATGTATAGGATTAAAAAGTGTGTATAGTCTTAAAATTGTTCTATGTCTAGGGGTGTGTATTGTATATTGTATATTTTTTTTTTTCTCTCTGTGTAACACCGTGGGGTCCTGCGAGACACGAAATTTCGTTTCACTGTATGCCCACTCATGTAGCGGAATGAAAATAAAGCTCAACCTTAACCTTAACATTTGGCGCATCATTAAATGAAAAATACGTCAAAGACGACCACAAACTCTTCAGCAGCTGGAAACTTATATCAGGCAAGAACAGGACCAAATTCCAACACCAAAACTTCAGAAACTCATAACCTCGATGCCCAGAAGTCTTTAAACTGCTTTGAAAAGAAGAGGAGGTGATACACCATGGTAAACATGCCCCCGTCCCAACAATTTTGAGACCTGTAGCAGGCATCAAATTTGAAATGAGCTCATTTTGTGCATAAAATTGTAAAATTTGTAAAACATTTGTTATGTTCTCTGTGTTCTATTGTGAATAACATATTGGCTTATGTGATTTGAAAGTCTTTTAGTTTTCATTTTATTCAAATTTAAAAAACGTCCCAACTTTTCCAGAATGCGGGTTGTAAATTCATATTTGAATTTAGAGCTCTGATCAGTTTGTTTACATGAATACATGATGTATTGATCATTTAATAAATTCAAAATATTAATCATTTTCTTTCACAAATGTACCGTTTTACTTCAGAAGATATTTATTAACAAACTGGAGTTGTTTGGATTACTTTTATGATGGACGGATAGGTGCACTTTTTTGAGCTTTAAAATCTTGGGCACTATTTAATGCTATTACAAAGATTGGAAAAGCCAGAATATTATTTAATATCTTAAATATAAAATAAAAAATATTTTTATTTTATATTGTAAAAGTAGTTACAATTCTCATTGGAAGCTGTTTTAGGACTGAGTGTATAAAACATTTGCAAATCATTTAACACTAGACATTAAAGCTTTTCTTGGCCAATAAGTTTTTTCTAAAGATTTTGTTTACCATTAGCGGTAAATTGTGGCTATATTAAGGTTAGCATAAATATATTTACGCAATGAACAGTTATACAAAACACATTGTGTATGTATACACAAGGGAGTACACATACGTGTACATGGGTGTGTGTGCACTTTGCAATTAGATGATACTAAACTTTCGAATCTCTGTTCAGAGCCACACTGAACTATAGATGAAGGATAGATTTATCTCAACATTTGAACAGATGTAAAAGCCATTAAAAGAATCTCTGTCATGGTGTGTGTATAAACAAACAGATCTAAATCTGTGAGATGTGACAGAAAGAGAGGCATCACAGACCTGAGCATCAGAGAAGGTCTGGATTTAAAATCAACATATGCTTGACACGAAAATGACTCCAGATCCAGCTGCACACCTCAAAGCAGCTGAATTAGGAGCAAAGAGGGAATTTTTCAAAGCTATTAAACTAAGCACATGGAAGTTGTTTTCATACAATCATAGATACATGGAGAAATGTGCTCAACTGAAAACATAAAATAATTTTTAGAACAGTGTACAGAGAATTGTGTGGTGATTGTGATGATGCTTTTGCATGTTTGTGTGATCTTACCTGTGCTACATATGACAGGTCAGATATGAGGGAGAAACTGTCCACCTCTCCACGGCTGATGTATGTCTGGAGGAGAATGTTAATCTTTCCGTAGCCGTTCTCCACGCCTCCGGCTGCCGGCAGCTCACAGAAATTACTCAACATCTGCTCTAGTTCCTCCAGCTCTTCATCTCGAACCTGTGCAAGACACGCCACATCAACACCTCTGTCACACACGCTTGCATGTCCCTGGCACTAATGACACTTCAAAACCACTTTCCTCACCTTGATCTGCTCAAACTCCTCGGCCTTTGAAACTATACTCAGAATATCTGCTTCAGTCTTCTGTGAGTTAAACAGCTCATTGAACGTCTGTGAAAATTAAAAGAGAACAATAAGATATACTAAAGGATGTTGGTAACCAGAAAACAGTGGCACCCATTGACTTCCATTGTATGGACACAAAACCACTTAAAATATCTTCTTTTGTGTTCCACAGAACTAATGACTAAGGATTGAATAAGGGTGAGTAAATTATGGAAATAAAAAACAAAATCTTTGGGTGAATTATGCTTTTAAAGCTAGCAGAAAAAAAAATCTCTGTCTTATATCAACAAACTAATAGCATCAGTCACTGTAGTGTGGTGTTAAGGGTGGTTGTCAAGGTGTTGCTATATGCTAAATGGGTGTTTGACTCAAGTTTAACCCTCAATGTAAAGGTATGAGATTTTTTCACCCAAGCAGGTGAAAATGATAAATCTGATCAAAGTTAGGAAAGGATTAGCAGGTTTCTCCTGAGGTTGTAGAATATTTGGATCACAGACAGTGGGGGAAGAGTTCCAAACTGCAGCCCATCTTACCTCTATGGTGTTGTACTTGATGTAGAAGTGACTGGCTGTCCGGCCGAGATCCGTGGAAGCAAAATAACCTGTCCTCTCGTCGAAGCGGACCATCCGAGCCTTATCCAGTTTCCTGCCAGACTCCACCACCAAATCCCTCCTGTACAGCTCCAGCTGAGGGTCCATCTGAAGAACACAACACGATTACAAACACTGTGAACACAGACCAATGTTTACTCTGTAAACATGAAAAATAAATGAAAGGCATCTGAATGGTCTGATGAACTCAAGTGTGTGATCTGTCAGAGAAATGCACACTGTACAATCAAGTAGATATCAGATATGTGTGTCTGCACCTGATAGGCCTTGTGGCTGATGCCATAAGCAAGCGGATTGGCTCTCATCCGGACGTACAGGTAGGTGTAGCTCATCCACCGCACAGCTTCATCTACATTAGTGACAGTCCCCAAGGCGATCTGCACACAACCACCAAGTGTACACTACAAACAAGGCAACAATAACAACAAGGCCACAATATCGCTCCATGTTTGCATTAAATGAAAAGCTGCTGCCCTCTGAGGCTTCTTATTGCAAAAATTCAAAATAAAACTTCTGTGTTAGTGAGCAGTCCGGAGGTTTGCAGATTGATTTCTGATGTCACTGTGACATCTAGTGGACAGACTCATCATGAACTTATAAAAGGGATTCGCATGTTGCCACCCTGTGGTAGAACAAAGTACTGTACATTTAATCTATTTTACTACAGTTTATGCTAAATGTTTGTTGTAAACTCATTTTAAAGCTTTTTGGTCTGATGTTGTCAATAGTGCGCATTTGTCAGAATTTTTATTAAATGCAACTGCATGATTTTGTTTTACAAATTTTATGAATATGAAAATAAGACTGAATTTTTTATTACTATATTTGGAAAACTGAACAATAGAGTGTAATGAATTAAACAGTGTATTATAAAGAAATACAGAAGACAGGGAGCACAGATCATATATTCTTTAGTCATTCACATGCAGGGGTTTGTGCAGTGGAGCTGGTCTAATCACAACACACACTATAGTAAAAACAGAGTATGGCTGTATGTGTGGATCCACCACTGGCCTTATCTCATGTGCTGCAGATAAAACCACTTCATGGCACACTTTTTAAACACTGTATCATAAAAATACTTTTCATGTGATTTTTGTGTGTGCGCAAAGTCCTCTCAGTTGAACGGATTGATTTGGGCCGTTTTGCATGACCTGTGCTGACAGAAGGCCAGAAATGCTATTGTTATTCATTTGAAATTTCTGTGTGGAGCCCTAGATTAAATCTTTCACTTCCCTATGATGTTCAAATTGATTTTGATTATGATTTTGAACTGAAAAAATAATAAATAAGTCAGATTGCTTTTTGGAAGTGGTGAGTGAAGTGTTGACTTCAATTCACACTTTTTTCATTTTTAATTCACATCAAAATATCTGATGAAAAATATTTGTAAAATCTACAAAACTGTCTATATTGCAAGCATCACACTGTCTATACAGGGTTAGCTGTTGCATGCAAACTACATTAGAAGCACAAAGACACGTCCGCAGAGAAACACTACAAACCACAAAAACAGGCCTGAGAACATCAGCCAAGTGATGTTGAGGAAAATTGTTTTAAACAAGTAGCTCAAACATCTAAAAGCTTGAGGTCTCTTCCTGACTGCGTGTTATTGGCATCATCAAACATTAATCTTTGGTAAAATGAGCAGGGGATGAGGTTACCTCAGCATTAAGGTTGTCAGCCAGGCTCTGCTGGAACTGACTCTCGATGGGGTTCTGCTGAGTCAGGAGTGTCAGGTAATGACTCAGCTTGTCATGGGTGGTGATGATGGTTCCCTCACCATACTTATCGAACTGTGGCCGCCCAGCACGGCCAAAAATCTGCATCACGTCCAGAATGCCCAGATCCACTAGCGCACCACGCTTGGCATCATAGATATTAGTGCCCTGACACCAGAGACATGCAGATATTACAGCCTGATGTTTAATAACGTACACACACACTTCAGTTGGAGGAACTCTGACCTTGATGATAACCGCATGAGCGGGCAGGTTCACACCCCAGGCCAGCGTGGCTGTGCACACCAAAACCTTTAGGTAACCTCTGGAGAACATGTTCTCCATCAATGTGCGGTCCTGCCGTAACATTCCAGCATGATGGATCCCAAAGCCGTCTGGAAACATCTCTCTCATTTGTTTGTTCCTGGAGCGCTGAATCTGTGATACATCACAAAACATGATAAAGATCAGTGGGGTCTGACGTCACTATAGCTGTGTGTTTGATGTTTACTTACACAGACTGACACATTTTTGTGATTTCACAAAAAAAACTCTACCTAACCTAATGCTTGTTATACAACATTATTATTAATTAACTTCTTTACTTATTTTGGCCTTTTGTAATCTTTTATTGACACAGTAGAGAACAGTAAAAAAGCAGATGTTGTCAGATTTGATCTTTAGTGTCTCCCATCAAAATGTCATTTTGCTAAACACCAGCCCACAACACTAACACACAAAAAAACCAAAGCTTTTTTGTTGTTATAAAGCCATTATTATGTTTATTTTCTTTAGGCTTATGAAACGCTGCCTTTTTGTATAGTCTGATATGTCAACTTCTGGATGAAGTTTTGGCCACCCTGGTTCAACATATGTTTGAATAATGGACATAGTCATTAAAAATGTATTCTTTTAAACTGTGGCCAAGCAAACTAAAACTCAAATAAAAGCATCCTTCAGGAAACCTGCTTTAAAAAATACAATATAAAGTGTTTATTGCAACCAGTGAAGACCTGCAGCTTTAAAAAACTACAGCATTAATCATGCAGTAAATGTTGCAGTGTGTGCTGACGATTAGGATGTATGTTGTGACTGCTGATATTGGTCCTGAGGAACATCCTCACTAATACATGCTCTGATCTCCTCTGCCTCAGTCTAAGTGGAGGTCAATAACAACAGATCCTGAAGATGCTCTGAACAGTCCTGTGATATTACCATGGTACCCCCATAAAGCAAGACCAAAAAAAATGCAGTTCATATGGTGCAATATATATATCCATAAAAGCATTCCATTGTTTTTTTCACTCTGCTCTTTCTGTGTGCGTGACACCTGTGGAGTTTTCTTTCTGTCTGCTGATCAATATAAGTGACTGTGTATAAAGACTATTTCTTTCCCTTAACAAGCACCTGTTTTATAATGGCAGGTATAAAAATATCCGATATCTGATTCAAATAAAGGTCTGCTTGCTGTCTACTCATTATAACTCTGCTTTATGATTTGCCTCTTTCTGCTTCCGTTCTTCTGTGGGTCAGTCTCTGCGGATGTATCATTTTCTCAGTGCTGTAATGTGAATGCTGATCTCTGTTTTAATGTCACAGACTGGAAGCGTTTAATATGGGATTTATTTTGTCAATAATAAACAAAACAAACAAAAATAAACAATTTAAAAGAATAAAAACACTTTGAAATAAACTCAATGGCAAAAGTGTAGCATGGTTTTTAAACAAACCAAACTTTAATAAACCATTTTTTATAAACCTTTTTGCAAATCATGGTTTATGAATGCGCTGACAGTTTTCATTTATGCTTTCATAATTTTCACTTTCATTCCACAAATTTATATTCACCATTTTGACCCAAACCTCTTGTGTAGCATCTTAACTGTGCTTTACTCTTGGCTAGTGAGATTTTGAACCAAAGAAGAGAGCAATCTGGATACAGTTATTTGTATAGTTGTAGAGTGTTTGTCCCTAGTAGCGACAATAAATTTAATTTAGTTATGTCAGCTGTCATGCAGTTGGCTCACACTCTCACTCAGCCCAAATATTTTTCTCTCTTTGGATTTAACGTAATGTGATTTTTGAAGTACAGCGCCAAGATAGCCTTTTTATCACTGTTAAAAAAATGGTACTACTAGTATTATACTATTATAAAGATATTATACGATTACAAAATAATGTATAAAAAAGTAATAGTTTGTCTTTAAAGAAGTGTTTTTTTCTGTTTCTCTTCAAACTATTTATTGTATACATATATTTTTAAACACAGTCATACGATAGCAAGGTTATTAGCTAAATGCAGACAAAATTAATAAAACATTCAAAAAACATCCAACTGTAAATGTCACCGTATAAATATGTTTTGCTGTAGTTTAAAAACAAAGATAATCAGCTTATGTTAAGGCTAATCTTACAATAAATACTTATAAAGGATCTCACCAGTTGTACTTTGGAATCAAAATGAACATGAACATTTTCAATACATGGCATGAAAAGTAAAACCTTTACATATAACAGGAGCGCCACAGAGCGTATCATCGTGATCCTTCTGAGCTGGACACTCAAATCACCCTCAGGTAAGTTAATGTAACTGAGATACTCAATGTAATCTGTAAAAGTTTATTTCTGTACAGTATGTGGCAGTTATGTCATTATTTGGCTTGTTCATTCTGTGTTGACTTGGTTTTTCCTAAATGCATCTTTATTTTTTAGTTTAATTGTAACTCGTGTTTTGTATTGGAACAATCTCAAAAGAATAGTTGTATGAGACTACCCAAACCTTAAATATTAATTACTAACTAAAATGCTAATTTCATTTACACTCACTACACAGCACAAACACTACAACAATACTGATAACCGCATCCAGATCACACTCTACAATCCGCTCCACTGAAGTCTAGTTCAGGATCAGGGAGCTGTCCATCAAAAGCTTATTGGCCAAATAGAGAAAAAGCAAAGTTAGGCCCCGTCCACACGAGAGGTTTGTGCCAGAACGGCAAACGTAAATTTGCGGACTATAAACAAAAATTGTGAAAGCATAAATAAAATCATTCATAAACCATGACTTTGAAAAGTAAGATGCAGCTATCATGTAATCAATGGTTGTGAGGATGTTGCTATGGTGTTATCAGTGGTTGCGAGGATGTTGCTATCGTGTTATCAGTTGTTGTGAGGATGTTGCTATGGTAACATACATTTCTTAATCTTGGCTTGGTTTATTTTCAAATATACTGATATTTATTGTTAGTTTATTACTAATGCCACATATTTGTGGCAAAGATAAATAACCTGATGAAGTCTGACCTGGATGAAGCTGGCTGGTTTAAGAAAGTAATGAAGATGAAGACCAGCATTTTCAAGTATAATTTAAAAGCAGTTCAATTTTAGCTTTCTATGCGCACCACACATTTTTAACATTCAATGACAGAAAATACATTGTCTTAAAAAAGAAGTAACAGCATACTTTCTTCAGGGCACCACAAGGCCTACCAGAGCTTCTAACTGAAATGCTAAGGTTTGCTTTGAGGTGTCACACAGCATTAATGCTGTGCTCTGCAGGTGTAAGTTAAATGAGGCAGGGGCAGGCACTCACATTCAGAGGTTGGATTTCAGATGGCAGCACATCGGCTCTCTGATCAAGGTTGATTAAGGGCCGCTGTAGAGAGATTATTTCCCTGTGCTCTAAGCAGAAGCCAGGCCCACTGGCCGTGGCAGACAGGGCTGATTAGCCATTTCTCTGCCTTAACGCAAGAAGACAATAGCCATACTGCTCGCAGCAAACACCTCTGGGGGAGATGCAGATACTGATGTGTCACAACATGAACAAGTTGACCTCTGCTTCCACAGCGATATGCAAAAGCCCTATTCTTGGGGTTGTTGTGTTTGCAAAACTTATTCTGTGTGCAACGCCATTAATACAGGGAAATGAGGGAAGAACACTGACTCATCATGGCTTCAAAGACCTTATGAGTCTTAATACATCTATTTTGACAGGGACATTAACAGTGCATTAGACCCGACACTGAAATCCAGTCATTTTCTCCCTCTGACACTGCAATTTTCAAAGCTTTCCAATAAGCTTTCGCTTTGGATAAAAGCGTCTGCTCAATGCCTAAATGTAAATGTTCATTTCACCACTTTGCTGCCTCTAAAATGCTGATACACACTTAATGCATGAAAATTAAGTAGTCTCACTCACATAACATATGATTACCTCATGAGATAAAGTGATTTATATAGGCCAATGGCCTATCAATGGTCTGTCAATTCCCAATTTTGAATGCCTGTGTCAGAAATCACAATACCTTAACAATAGCTTAAAGTGTGATTTCTTAGATTGAATTATTCTATTACACTCTATATGAATGAAATTGAAGCCAGTGTACAGCTTGGCCTGACAGGAACTGGCTCATTGTTGGGTTGTCTTAATTGTGCAGACAAGACAATAAAGCATTTCTGCACTAAATAAAGACATTCTCACAAAAGAGAGACGTTAAAAATAGCACAAACAATAGAATTTAATGGCGCTAAATCCTGCAAACCTGTCTTGTGAAGCAGATGGTGTTTTAGAATAAAGAGATAATGAAAAAGTTTTTCTGTCAGAGAAGCAGACTGCTGTCACACCTCACACATCTAAATCTACTGCTTCAGAATATTGTCAATGACACGCGACAGCTCTGGTTATCAGCACACACATCACTGCAGCAGCTCTCTTCACAAGGGCTGAACCTCTCTGCATGTGTAAGGACACTGGTGCTCTGTTTGCAGCCTCTGTAGTGAGCACTAGGTGTCTCCTTTCATCCACAGATCAGACAGAAAGCATGTTTACTATTGAAGTAGCTGTATGGCAACAGGAGGAGCGAGGCAGACAGGATTTAGAAGACAGACATGTGATCTGATGGCAGACGGGGCCATCGGCTAAGTCTAAAGAAAGAACTCTGTTAGGCTACTCATGTAAGACGTATCATTTAAGACCCCAAAACAGATATCCCTTTTTTCCTTCCTTCTACACTGGACATAGAGTGGTAGGACAGTACAATGCCAAACCTATAGGCCATGTTTACTGTCATCTGTCCCCCAACATTAGCACAAAAGCATCAGCATGTGTTTGCATGTTGCGCAGTCCTGTGGACCTCCACTAAATACACGTCACATATTCACTAGTGTTTCATTGGACTACTAACTACTACAACGTCCAACTGCACATATACATCCATCACAGAAGATTTGTCACTATTGTCATTTTTGTCATTAAAATATTTCCACAACAGTGTTATTTACATCTCAAATTAAATTTTTGATTTCACATATAGCATTTTATGTATCCTAAATACATAAATATTTTCACATTTTTTCACAATTCGACAAAACTCCAGCTTAACTATAAACAACACTGAATAAAACACTGTTGTGATAGTCATGATGGAAATAAAACTATAACAAAAGGACAGCAGTAATGTGTAAAAATACATCTTTTCACAGCATAAATACTGCTTATTGTTTAAAATTAGTACACTCTTTGTTCAGAATAATAGTTCATATTTTAGGCTTGCAAGTTTGGTTGTGAAACAGACCAATTTAATTGGCTTTCATATAACAGAAGGAAAAAAATGTTGAAATCTATTTAACATAAATCAACCACTGGAACAATAAACACCTAAATGCAATATTACTGCATTAAACATAACAGTACTGATGTTTGATCTGGGGTAATAAAACATTTGCACGTGATCACAGGTAGTGTTTGATCTGGGGTAATAAAACATTTGCACATGATCACAGGTAGTGTTTGATCTGGGGTAATAAAACATTTGCACATGATCACAGGTAGTGTTTGATCTGGGGTAATAAAACATTTGCACGTGATCACAGGTAGTGTTTGATCTGGGGTAATAAAACATTTGCACGTGATCACAGGTAGTGTTTGATCTGGGGTAATAAAACATTTGCACTTGATCACAGGTAGTGTTTGATCTGGGGTAATAAAACATTTGCACATGATCACAGGTAGTGTTTGATCTGGGGTAATAAAACATTTGCACATGATCACAGGTAGTGTTTGATCTGTAAGCATGTGTGATTTGTAAATGATTTTCACAAATGTTTCATGTTATAATGCTCCACATAATACTTCAGAACTGTTCTTCTAATTTTGCTAATGTGTTAATAGGCATCAATAAAAATGATTATCTTAATTAAATTTGTTTTGGATAATATTTAAATTTTTGAAAATAATGGTTTTCATTACCATAAGACAGAACTTTCATAAACAAGACAAAACTAACAAATGATCTACTCAGAATGTTTTCTAAATGTTGTTATTTATAAACTGCCTTTTAACATTTCACTTCGTCTCTCACACACATGCACACATTTATGCTCTCATTATGAGTCACAAGCTGAAATAAGCGCTTATAAAACCACTCTTATCTGTGAGGATGCATTAAGCTATCTGGGCTTGATTGACACATCATGCACTTTAATGAGCCGTTTGGAATGAGTTCACCTTTGACTTTAACTGCATTAGAAACAATCCCACTTTATATAACTCACCATATGGGTGAACTGTGTCTCCCTCCATAATCATATGTGAGATTAAGATTAATTAGTATTAATATTAATGAGGGCAGATTTTCAGGTGTGTGGGGTGTTGGGGTTACTTAACTATATATTGGGGATAAATTTGTACCCAAAAACCTGACAAATATAAGAAAAATAAGAAAAACCTTTTTTTGGGGCTGTCTTCATTTGTAAAAGCAATCAAAAATATAGTAATCAAAAAGTTTTTTTTTAATTGTAAAAATACAGAACATTTTCTGTTAGGGTCAGAGGGTTGGTTAGGGTTAGATTATATTGTTTATAATTGGCTGTGCATATAAACAATAGAAGTCTATAAAATGTTCCCATTTTTATAGGTAAGTAAACAGATTTGCTGATTTGCTGCTGAGGAGTGAGAATCTACAACATATCTCCCAAATCCTCACAGAAACCTGACTTTAATGACACCTGAGGGTGAACTAGTCATCTCTGTTATGAGTGCTAAAACTCATAAAATATTTGAGAGCATCTGTGATATTTATAACACAAAGCGTCTGCTCTATCTGTAAGCCGAACACTGTGCTGTTATAAATTTATATTATATATAAACAGGATGTAGAATAGGGAGAGCAGCTGTCCCGGCTGAGCCCGCGGGACCACTAAGAGGTTACTAAGTGTGTCACTGCACCTACTGCTGATGGGAAATTTAAATATGGAGTTATTGTTTGACTGTGGTCAGCAGAGAGCCGTGCATCCACCCCTATGTACTTACGTAAAGGTGGGGAATTTTGGAGAGGCTAGCAATAGCAACTGTGCTTTGAAAGCACAAGATCCCACCCTCCCTTTAGAGTGATCCCCAAAGACACGCCTCCTACAATACATGAACATGGTGTGCAGAGGTATTTGAACTAAATGCAATGATTGGACAAACATTTTATGATGCTGCACCTTTCAGAGAAGATATATATTTATATAAATTTATTTACAAATGTATAATCCCTTTGTAAAAAAGAGATTTAGAGACCTGCAACCAGGATAACCAGGATGTTTCTAGAAAATAATCACCTACCCTGCCCTTAAACTTCTTCCTGAATACTTGAGGTATGATGATATATCTTGTGACATATATCAGTACAACATTTTTAAATGGTAGAGATTCTGCTTTACCTTTCTTTACCAAGGTCCTAAGGTTATTTAAACAGGCTTGCATAGAAAAAGGACAGGATAATAAGCCAGTCAAACACTTTTAGTTTGATCTTCTGCAATTGACCATTTGCTAAGAATCTGCCATATATTTAAAAAAATGTATCTCAGGGTTTAAAACAAGTGTGACCAGATCTGGGCATCTCACATGTGTGTCATCTCCAGCAGTGGGCGGAGTCCGGCTGTTTATTGATCTGTCTGTACAGTTGTGAATCTATCCCAGCCACCGTCTGAGCAATCCACTAATGAAGCCAGAACACAGTTAACAACAGATACCTTCCTATAACACCCCTTTGCCACCTGCCAAAACAATCCTGTCCCCTAGACCTCTCACAGCAGGCTGACTGCTGGATCTGCCCTCACCACCTCTGACAGAGCACAGCAACATCAGAAGATCCTCAAGAAATTATATATGTTATCATAATGCATGGCTACTTTTAGTGTAATGTAGACATTTTTTATGTCAGTGGAGAAAGATGTGTTTTGTCCACGTAAGGGTGACACTAGGGGTATCTAACAGATTTCTTTAAATGGATTGTGCTACTTCTGAGGAGAGCACACGCGCTCTGAATCTCCACGTCCCAAAGGAAGCTTAGTTGGATGGGTTCCAAACTGAAAATGTTTCTCTGCTTTTTCTCCTCAACCCTGAGGCAGAGAGCTAATGAGGATCCTTTACAGAGATCCTCAGCATTCCTAGACTAAACCAGGAAAACATTTACACTTTAACAATAACAGAAAAAGAGCCTGAAAAATCCAACAAGTACAGTCTGAAATGCTGTGGTAGATGTGTGCAGTGTTCACCTGTTTCTCACACTGGCCATAGTCCGGCCCCTGCTTCACCTGGAACAAAGACACCTCTCCCTGGTTCTTGGCCATCTCAATCAGACTCATGGCTGTGCGTACAGTTGAGTTACGGGCATGTACAAATACCATCACCTGAAAGAAATATATACAATACAGTGAGAAATTTTGTTTAGCTGGAAGGTCTGGAAGTGTACTGAAATATAATGTCTCTCCCAAAACAACTACCTTCAGCAGCATACTAACTAAAATCAAATGTGTATGTGACTGAACTAACATGTTCTACATAGACTCGGCCAGTCACATACAAAGGAAAAAAGTACAAAGAACATATTTTGAGTATAACAGTCAATATTAATTGTTTAAACTATTTTGACTATTAAAATATATGGATATTTATAATTAAATTTTCTCCTGCTTCGTCCACCATGAATTTATTATTGAGTTTATTGCAATGCATTTTGGGACATGAATGCTACCTTATAAGATGGCTTGTTGTAGCTAAATTCTAGGGAAAACATTACTGTATTTTCTACCTTTTAGAACATCATGTATTTTAATATTTTGTTGAAGTCAATCTTTATAAACACAGTATCAAACTGTTTTTGCATGCACAAGAGAACTAGCACATGAAGCTGACCACTAATCTCAGGCCTTCAATACAAAAGCTTCATCAGTACTGAGTTGTATCACATGTACAGAAGGGCTGTATTAGTCAAAAGAAAGAGGGCTGTAATTTTGCTATTATACTCAGCCTGCCCTGGCAAAGCAGGCAATATTCCAGACAAAACCAAACAATAACAGACAAAAAACATGACTGTTATGAGATGGATAAAAGACCTCTGCAAATGTGTGTGCCTCACTGTTCTTAAATCACTTTTTGTGTAAGAGACTTTGGGAAAAAAAATGAAATACAGTTCATATCTCACTAACATCTGTCAGCATCTACTGCATGTAATCATTATATAACTTACCCGGAAACCCCAAACTTTACATACTCCAAATATGTTTCTGTGTATTTTTTTAGCTTTAATAAGAAAGACTTTTAATAAAATAATAATTAATTCTTATTTCTTATTCTGAATGAACCGATTTCTTAACTAACTGAGGTGAGGGTACCATCACTTAAATGTGTACGAATTTAAGCAATTAGAGCAAGTTAAGTCCTGAGCAGCAAAGAAATTACTAACAGCCATACATCTTTTTCGCTGCCCTCATGTGACTCAACTTTAAACAAAAATGAATAAGAAAATAGTTCAAATCTAATTACGCAACAATCACAATTTTGAAGCGCCAGTGCTTTATTGACACCAAGACGTAAAACTGGCTCTTACTGTGGCCATTTTGTTAAATCTCATGGGTTCTTATTTGTCTTCTGACATAAAGAAGCATGACACACAAGAACCCATGAGCTTTGATGTCCCTGATGTGATGCCATCTTTTGTTGATTTGTTGTTTATATGCATAAAAGATATACTCAATTTTTTACACACATTGATCATTTTGCTTCAGAACGGACAACATGAGGATGAGAACAGGAGAGAATTTTAATTAAAATAACATTAAATGTAGTAAGGCTCAAACGATAAAGAGTTTCAAGCTAAGACATATAGCTCTAATGACCTGGATGAGATTTTATCATACAAATAATGTTAGTACACTAACAGGTATATCTCACAATATGCTGGGCCAGAGTAACATGCCTTAAACTACACTACAGATGCAGAATTTTAACTGTGGTCAGTAACTGGAAACACAGCCAGCACTTTGGCATTCATTGCAATTGTTTGAGTCTGTGGATAATTGGTAGGCAGTTATTTCATTATTGCTAATTTAAGAACAGCCTTCCAAAAAACACAAACACATCATTGGCCACCTGCAAACAGGTTTCTCACCAGCTCTCATCACAATCTGTTGCTCCTCACAGATGAGGAGAGATAGAGATTCATTCTTGAAAAATGTGCTCACCACCTAAAACAGCTTAAAAAATAGATTTTTTGAGCTGATCACTGTGACAAAATCATAAACAGATGTTCTATTTAATTTTTAACAATGGATAAAAATAAAGGACAATAAATAGCAGCAATATTTTTATGATCTCTTCTAGCTACAGGATGTTTTACTGTAAGACCCTCTCTTACTAAACCAATCTCTCTACTGTCTGCATTGTACTACTGCATTTAAGTGTTAAAAGGACAGTTAGAAAAATAATCATCATCACAACAGCATTCTTCAAACTCATGACATTCTCTGTTAAAGCTGTGATTAACACATAACCTTGTTTAATGTTTTTTTATTTGGACCAGCAAAAGTTCACTATATAAAAGTTTAAACTGGCCATCTTGCATCAGGAATAGACCTGAGCTCAAGCATGCAGAATATTGCACACAATGTGTGATGCCTGTGAGTTGCCCGGCTATGTCACTCTGGCTAGAATAAATATTGCAAAATGCAAACACAAATTATTTTCTTGCTCAACAGCCCTAAATCTGCAGAAATGAGTCTTCCCTATGAAATAAAATGTAAATATAAAATATATTACAGGTTTTTGTGCTTTTGGTTGAATAAAGGTTTCAAGCATCTGCTTCAACATTATGAGGAAAACAGAATGTTCTCTAAATGATCATCTGATAGACTGTCAGTGACACAGGTATGACTTCTCAGCAGCATCTCAGGTTCTCAATGACTTGATGGCCTCACACTGAATCCAGCAGCTTCAGAAGACACCTCACCTGCTCTGCTTTGTACAAGAGTAAAATAGATCTGTCTACTGCACATACACACCCCTGCTGTCTGGTAGCTATTTACATCTCATACAGCCACTTAATGCTTATGTTACCAAGGCAATGGCACATTCCCAAGAGCTCCATTATGAGCCGTACAGTGGGACATGAAACCATGTCTGTACCGACTAGGTTGGATCAGCATGGAATGATTAAGCAACAAGAACTGTTTGGTCAGAATGGGTTAGCAATGTATCATAAGTTAATAATAGTCACTTCCCTCTAAGAAACGAATTGTATCACTGGCTTGTGACTAACCGCTAGCAGCCACAGTTTTACATTCTAATGCCTGAACACTAATTATTTAAATGTTGATTTAAAATGTTTCTCTACATGAGTTGTGGAGAAATTCAGGAAAGGAAAAAAAAAGTTATATCGATGTTTAGAACAAGTAACCACTCAAGTTAAGTGGGTCACTCGCCATGTTCACAGTTGCCCAAGTGATGTGGACTGATATTTGGATAAAAACAAAGTGGGACAGACTCATTTGTGCCCATATGACTGTCAGGTGCATATCCATATTTCACAGATTTACATGGACAAACACGGGCACTGTTGAGCTTGAGAGGGAAACTGCACCGCTTAGTATTATCATTACAAAGAAAATATTTGCAGAAAGCTGAACACATTTAAGAGTTTTTTTTAATTAAGGATTGATTTAGTTAAAATAGAAGAGATCCAGATTTGGAAGTGGATGGATATTTGGTGGAAGACTGACTACATACAATCTGCAGCAGGTTCATAGTATAAAACAATGTGCAGACATACCAAAATGCATAACAATTCACTGTATCTCTTTTGACTCTAAGACTAAGAGTCTTAAAGCTTATTTAGTAACCTGAATAAAATACTGTTATTCCTTCTCAAACTGTCCTCAGAATAGACATTTTGAGAGATGACCTTAACAACAACTACTACTACCTGCCAAGGACAATAAAGCAACAAGTATTCCATTATGAAAATTAACCACGGTTTTGCTACAGTAAAAGTGTAGTAACCATGTTTTTTGGTGCATTAATTTCCATTAATATAACCATAGTTTTACTTTAAATACATTGATAAAAACCATTTTGTGGTTACCATGGTTGTACTATAGTAACTTTATTTTATGGTGTAAACCAGTAAAACTATTGTTACGGGTCCAAAACAAAACAGAAATCTAAATCTACACTCTCTTTATTGCCTTTTGTACATCTGCATGTCACTTGAGTTTGCCAAATTCAAACCTGTCAACATATGCATGGAGACTGAACTGCATCTCTCTCAGGCGTTCCTTTATATTCCACCTCTATCAGGTCTACACACATCCACTGAGACCACTGCAGCAAATATTATTTATTAGATATTCTTCATCATTGCTGAGCTGCGAGAAGGCTGTCTACAATAACCAGAGCCTGTGTAAGCGTATTAAACTTCCATCTGTCTGCTGTCTGGCAGCCACTGGCCCGACAGGGGGACTAAGGGGGCATTTCATAAAGAAAATTCAATCCATCATGCTCCCACATGAAATTAATATATGTCACAGCCACTTCTGACAATTTAATATCAAGCTGAGAGCGACGCTCCCCACTGTACTGCGCTGGCACAGTGCCTGAAAAGAGCCGCTTGTAATTGCTTCAAACCAAATCTCTTCTCTTTTCTCTTAGAAATGGTGAAGTGAGTCAAAATTACCCTCTAAATGCCATTTAATGATAAATATATATATATATATATATTGTTTTCAGCAGCATGAAGCAGGAATGTAGTGGTGGGGAGAAAATTAAAGAAATATCAATACAAGTTACAGATAGGGTCACAATTATTAAAAAAAATAAAAATGAAAATCACCTGATCACAATTATTTGATGTAATAGGAAATTGTGTCAGATAATTGCGATTATTGTACCACAAGGGGAGCTATAGTATCTGCAGCACCCCCATATCCACCATCCCCAAGTCTGTTACATTCAAATTACATTTTCATTTCATCATTTGTGTCGTATCAGCTTTGTATTTCTGTGTGTTTAGGGTTAGGCAACCCCATTTTCATATCTCAGTTTTAGTTTGGGTACTTAAAAAGTCTTTTGTTATGGTAATTTTATAGTGATTGTTGTCATTGTTCACAGAATTTTCACATTTTTTAAAAGATACATTAACAAAGATGTTAATCACAAAGGGATAATATGTACACTTATTTACTGCACAATAAAAAATATCTAACATAATTGTTAAAACTGTAAAACAGACAAGACAATAACATTGGCACTTAGAGGCAACTGTCATATGCTTTGTGAAAGTGACATTTTGTCACTTGTGACCTCTGCATTTAACCCATCACTGGTGAGGAGTGAACACACACTGAAAGTCGTGAACCCACACACACCCAGAGTAGTGGGCAGCTATCACTGCAGCATCCGTGAGCAATCCGAGTTAGGTGCTCTGCTCTTTATTTGATATTTGTTAGGATGAGCCACTTTTACACATTAATGTAAACAAACTTGACCACGTACAAACTGCTGACAGATGTCTACAATCAAACTCCATTTAACTTAAATTTATCTTATAGCCATAAAAATCAATAACTCAGCCCCTCGTTGCTTATCATGGTCCATTGCTTGCCAAGTATTATTTGATTATACAGCGGACCCAGAAGTATCCACATCATGAACATTACACACGCCTACAAAATAACCATAATGCTTTCCATTTTTATCTGGACTGTATATCCATTTTTTATTGTAAAACTAACAACTGAAATTATCATCAGTGCTTTATCAGAAGAACTGCGAAAGATGCCCATTATCTCAAATCCTGTTCTGCATTAAAGATTTGTTTCTAAGACCCCCCAAACAGTTGACAAGTTTAGGTAAGTGTAACCCAGTGATCTAGGGGTTAATAATTGAGAGAATAGAAGAAGCTACGTTATTTTACTATTAGTTACGCCGTAGTAGTTGACATATTCGAAAACCAATATCAGCGCAGCATATGCGCAGGTGAGCATGTGAGTTAAAACATTCAGAGCGAGAAGAGCGAGTGAAGGAGAGTGAAACATTGAGATGAGCAGCATTTTTTTGAGTGATTGACTTAAAACCGAAAAAGTTTCAAGTTACCAGGGGACTGAATAACACAGTCGGAGTTGGAATCCTAAGCAGCTGTTGTCAGTGTGAGGAGAAACACGAGGCTACTGCAATTCACAGAGCATCTGGGCAGCGTAAAAGACATTTCATTGAGAACATTGAAATATTGCCTTGGTGAGTCCTAAAAATCTAATTAGTTTCGTAAATTGCCGAAGAACTGTTGTAAACTTATAGCAATAAGACAATGTTTGAATGAGCCATGAAAACAGTGAGGGCTAGGCGCTAATTCGCACGTGGGCTAGCTTTAGCTGTTCGCACATGTTGTTAAAGTTTTAAAGTTTAAAAGTGTAACATAACAGTGCATAATTGTGTATGTTCATGTGGTTGAGATTAATGTGTTGCCTTATGTTTTTCAAGGCTGGGTTTTTTTTCCCCCCTTTCCATTCATTTCAACACAATATAACTGCAACGGATGGCGAGCCGCCCATGGACTGTGTTTGATTKTAATACAGAGTTTAACCATCTGAGCTATTAGGACTTTTCCAGTTTTTCAACCCTTCAGGACTCTTATTTGTTGGACTGTGGATTTTAGATCTATTCATCAATGGACTAATGCAATTTAATCCAATTGTATTTGGAATTTAAGGAGTTTTTTTCTTTTGCTTTAGACACTGATGAATGCACATTGGGTTTTATTTGAATTGAAGACATTGGTATACAAACTCTGAAATTGTTTTATTTGTTTGGACATCTTTTCTTTAATGTGAAATCTGATTTACATTCCAAATAGAGGAAAAAATTTATTTTTGTAAAATACAAAGTTTCCTTCTATTTAAGAGCATCTGTGTTAATTATTCTCTTATCTGCAATGTTATTTTGCCTTCTCCAGTAGACAATCCTGACTTCTGATTGATTGGTCCAAGTGATTTATTATAAATATTTAGCTACTAAACACGCAAACGCTACATTAGACCATATAAACTGCTCATGTCTGTGATCAGGAAGACCTACAACATGTATAACACATCCAACACTGGGGACAACAAATAAAACATAGGCAGCATCTAAAAACTACATAAAAACACAAATCAAGCAGGAGACGCAAGCACTCAAAGCAAAAAAACATTTGCAAGGTAGGAGGTGATGCAGTGGGAGAGTACACTTGTTTGGAGATTTATGAAATTTAGAAATTGGGTTCCAGAAGAGTCAAGGTGCAGGGTTCACCACAGCCTGCTGCAGAGTTTGTAACCTTCAGTACGAGAATACAGAGCTGATCATTTTCAATTATACTGCTAAACCTTCACAAGATGGCCTTGCTCTTTGTGATTCAGTGTGTTTCTCCTTGAGAAGACTGAACATACTCCAAAAGACAAATGACACTCAGGTTCACAGGTCAAAGGCAGCAATAAACACGGGACAAAAGATATGCGAAACAAATAGGAGGGTGGGGGGGCACAATAGGGTTCAGAAACAGGATTTAGAGATTAAGGGTCAAGGTGGAAACTAAGGGAAAATGTTAGGATTTAGGATTAAAAGCTAATGAATGTGGTTAGGAATATGAGGTAATGGATTAGGATTATGAGAAGAGTTAGGTGAGGGACTGGAGTCAGAAGCAGGATTTAAGATTGAACAGAATGGGTTTCACCTGGTGTCCTGCTCTGATCTGCTGCAGTACTTTATCATAACAAACTTCCTCCATGTCACGAAGCTGCTGGACCTATGACAACAACGTTATCAATTAAAAACAAATACATTTATTGTTTCTGAGAATAAATTTGAAATATTATAATTTTACTTGTGTAGTTCAAAACTGGCTGGTGGCAGGATACCTTATTTGTGGTCTTGATGCCCACAAAGCTCTGGCCAAGAGGAACAGGACGGAAACGATTGTCGAAGTAGAACAACCCAATAAAAGGGTTCACATGCAGGAAAGATGCCACATCCAGATAATTAGGCAGAGTTGCAGAGAGACCAAGTATGCGTATCATACTCTGGGTCGATTCCACCTAAGAGAACATAAGATAAAAGACAAATCTGAGTGTACTCTATAGACAGTACAGATTTCATAATTTACAGGGTCTATATAACAACAGTATATGGCCTTTTGTTATTAAGTATAACTATCTACAGCCTATATAAGCAGCTGTCTTCCAAGGCAGCACTGTAACCAAAATAACTGACTGAGGTGAAACACTTACTACATAGGTAGCAACTTTGCCATACTAAAACAGAGCATGCAAGACACAACAGTCGATTAAAAGTAATGTAAATAAAAGCAATACTGTAATATGTCTTACAAAGCACACACAAATACAGTATTACAAAGGGCATTAAGGATACAGTAAAACAAATGACACAGATACTGTAATGCTTTCACAGGGTGCAACTGTTGGAAACTAGCTCCCAAAATGCTCTGTGCTGCCTCAGATCATCTTTGTCCTGAACAACTGTTGTAAATCTGCAAAGGTTTTTCCAGATGTAACGAAACAGCTGTGCACACTCTGTTTCTGTAAACTACTCTAACTGGTTTCATTAACATTAATTTTTTTGTAAAGCAAGACGAAGTTCAAAGTGTTAGGATATGATAATTTTTTAAGGCGCTCTGGGTATATTTACACAATTACAAAAAAATACTTTCAGTACTGAATGGACGACTAGTTTATTAATTCCTCCATCATCCAACTTACATTTTGGAATAGTCACAGGTATCTTAAAACACAAGATAAAGCTACCGCCTTCCTTTCTGTTAATGCCACTTGTATCGGGAGCAAATGCTGCTCATTAAGCTTTGGAACAGATCTACTGTTACAGGTAAAACATGTTTGCATTTATTTGTAACTCCATAATACAATATAGTGAAGATGACAGTATGCAGAATTTCACTACAGTCTTACACTTCCTGATGTGCTATTGTGAAACAAAATAATTAAAGTCTGGAAAAATAAATATTTCAAAACTAATGACAGATACAGCTATCTGAGAGAGAGAGAGAGAGAGAGAGAGAGAGAGAGAGTATATGAGAGGGAGAGGGGAAGAGACTGAGTGTATGAAAGGAAGAGGGGAAAAGAGAGAGCGAGCAAGCGAGCGTGAACACTATCTGTGGTGCTCCAGCAGTAAAGCTGACAGGTAAGATTGGTGAGGCCTTTAATATGATGCAGTAGCTGTTTGTCCAGCTAATCTAGATATCAAACAGCAAAGAATGATAAAAAACACTTCTTTGTTTTTTAGGCTCAGGAAGAGCTCAGGTCACCTGGTGCACAGTAATAGTTTTATCCATACATGAACTGTTGGTGTAGAGGATGGATCTCACACACTCATTCTACTCATGTTATGGATCTTCAACTGTAAGCAAGGGGCAAAAGGCATATTTTTGGCATATTTTGACAAAAAAGGCATATCTAAAAAGACTACAAATTTCATACTGTCGCTACTCAAAAATGCAAAGCAATGCACAGTTTTCTCTTAAACTATGCAGGTACTGTGGTATATTACCATACTGAACAATTTCCATATCCATATATCATGGTATTAACATTGTATACCCAAGCCACTTCAGAAAATCTGGTGAGATCATCAGTGATGTGGATGCCAAGGAACTTGAACATCGACACCTGCTCCACTGCAGCTCCGTTGATGTGGATGGGGAGGTGTGCATGGCTCCTGGTCCGACTGAAGTCCACGATGATCTCGTTGGTCTTTTGGGTGTTTAGTTCCAGGTTATTGGCAGCACACCATGCAGTCAGGTGCTGTACCTCATCTCTATAGGCTGACTCATCGTTATCTTTGATCAGGCCACCGTAGTGTCATCTGCGAACCTAATTATGGTGTTGGAGCCATGAACGGGTACGCAGTCTTGGGTGAACAGAAAGAACAGAAAAGGGCTCAGCACGCAGCCTTGTGGCACGCCAGTGCTCAGGGTGATGATGGAGGAGGAGAGGTTCAGACTGGGGTCTGTTAGTCAGAAAGTCAAGAGTCCAGTTACAAAGGGATGTGGGATCAGCTTGGAGGGGACTACAGTGTTAAATGCAGAACTGAAGTCAATGAACAGCAGAGTGGAGTGCTGTAGAGATGTCATCCTCTGTTGACCTATTGTGGCGATAGGCAAACTGATGCGGGTCCAATGTAGCAGGGAGGCAGGATTTGAGATGGGATAAAACCAGCCTCTCAAAGCACTTGGCAATGTTGGGGGTGAGTGCGATGGACTGGAAGTCAATGAGGGCCGAGGCAGTGGAGTGCTTTGGTACTGGCACAATGGTGGAGGACTTCAAACTAGTGGGGACAGCTGTCTAGGCCAGGGACAGATTGAAAATATCTGTTAAGACCACGGCAAGCTGCTCTGCACAGGTTTTAAGCACACGCCCAGGCATTCCATCAGGGCCAGCTGCCTTCCTTGCATTCACCTTGCTCAGAGTGAAGCAGACATCTGAGATGGAGAGTGTGAGAGGCAGTTTACTGGGTGGACGCTCTGCTTTGTGGGAGATTTCCTTGTTGTCTCGGTCAAAGCGAGTGTAAAAGTGATTGAGCTCGTCAGGGAGGGAGACAGAGCTGGAGGGAGGGACAGCGTGGATTGTAGTCTGTGATGGTCTGTATGCCATAACATTTAAATTTATTCATTTGGCAGATGCTTTTATCCAAAGCGACTTACAGTGAATTCAATATATACATTTTTTTTTATCAGTACTTGTGTTCCCTGGGATTGAACCCACAACCTTTGCGCTGCTAACGCAATGCTCTACCAGCTGAGCTACAGGAACACCTCACAATGCCTTGCCACATATGCCGGTTGTTGAAGTACTCTTCGACCCTATGTTTGTGAGTGAGCTTGGCCCGGCAGATACCCCTTTTTAGGTTAGCTCTGGCTGAGCTGTAAGCTTCGTTCTCCATACCTGAAGGCGTTCTCCATACCTGGAGGCTGAACCTCTCTGTTCATCCAGGGCTTCTGATTAGGGAAGATTTTAATTTTTTTGTGTTTGGTCACTCTGTCCACACACCTATTGATGTGCTCCAGGACAAAGTCCGTGTTGATGTTAGTCTGAGAGTTTGTAGTGGCCTGGGTAGCAAACACACTCCAGTCTGTGTGCTGAAGTTGATGCTGAAGAGTGGAGTCAGCACCTTCTAGCCAGATCTTGACGGTCATCGTTGTGGGTTTCACATGTTTGATGACTGGGGTGTACTTGGGGAGCAGGAACAAAGAGAGGTGGTCAGACTGTCCCAAGTGGGGGAGGGGTGTGACTTTGTAGGCATCAGTCACATTGGTGTAGACATAGTCTAATGTTTTATGTCCCCTTGTAGTGCAGGAGACATTTTGATAAAATTTTGGGAGGACAGATCTAAGAGAGCTGTGATTAAAGTCCCCAGCGACAATAAAGGCTCCATCTGGGTGCAAGGTTTGTAGTTTGCTGATAGCAGCCCAAAGTTCTTTCATAGCCACATTAGCATTAGCATCTGGCATACATAAACTGCAACAGCAACAATGCAAGTAAACACACGTGGTAGGTAAAACGGCCTGCACTTAATAATCAGGAACTTCAGATCAGCAGAGCAGTAGGTGTCAACAATGACAGAGCCTGTACACCGTGTTTTGTTTACATAAATGCTTACTCCACCACCCTTGTTTTTACCAGAGGTTGCTGCTACTCAGTCAGCCCTGAATGTAGTACATTCATCCAGATCCACCACGCTGTCTGGAACAGTGTTACAGAGTCATGTCTCTGTGAAGAACAGTAATTTACAGTCCCTAAGCCATCTTTGTGTGAGAGACCATACCTTTAGTTCATGCCGTTTTGTAACTGCAGCATGGTCAGAGCTAGAGCTTCATCAAACAGTCGTAAAACTCTCGAAAGTCCGCCGCCACACGACCAGTGCACGTAAACTTCACCCCGGCGCCAGCACACCAGCTGCGGCAAAAGTCGCGACCCAGGCGATCACTACCCGCAACTGCTTCACCCCACGTCGCGAGTCTGAACATGCTGCCGTGATCATTGGAGACTCCATTGTGCGCCATATTCATGCTACCTCTGCCAAAGGTAAGGTGTGCACTCATTGTTTTCTCGGTGCACGTGTTCTTGACATTGCGGCACAGGTACCCGCGATCCTGAAGGATGGCGATCGCGTCGGTGCCGTCGTGCTGCATGCGGGGGTTAACGACATCAGGATGAGGCAGTCAGAAATTCCTAAAAAGGACTTCAAGAAAATGGTCAAAATAGTACGCTGCTCATCGCTTTCAACGAAGGTAATCGTATCAGGACCACTTCCTACCTATCGACAAGGAAGCGAAAGGTTCAGTAGACTTTTTGCAAATAGTGGTTTGCAAAAAAGTGGTTAATTTCTTGGTGCAATGAACAGAATCTACTCTTTATAAATAACTGGTATCTTTTTTGGGAGCAACCGAGGCTTTACCTTCCTGACGGCCTGCACCCCAGCCAAATCGGAGCAGCTCTGCTATCAGACAACATCACCAGGACCATCCGCTCAATATGACTGGCAACATTTGAGCGGTTCAACTACTACTTTTAGCCACTGCTGTTATGTACAATCAAATACTAAAAATGCATGTATGGTTAAACAAATAGAGATTGTGTCTGGTCCCCGGTCAGTGAGGCAAAATAACAAACACGCAGCAATAACTAGACAAAATCTTTTTTCAATGAATTTCAATTAATAAAGAAAATAACACAACAGAAAATAAACACCATTTAAAGCTTGGGCTTTTAAATATAAGATCACTCGCATCAAAGACTGTTATTATAAATGAAATGATCTCAGACAATAGTTTTGACACATTGTGTATGACCAAAACATGGATCAAACCGAACGAATATATCTGTTTAAATGAATCTGCCCTGCCAGGCTACTGTTATAAACACGAGCCCCGTCCGGTGGGTCGTGGTGGTGGTGTCGCAAATATTTATACTGATTTTCTAAGGGTTAAACAGACATACAGTCAAAGGTTTGCCCCGTTTAAATGAATGGTGCTTAATATTACTGTACCAGACATAAGGAAAAAAAATTTCCCTCTCCTTTGTGCTGGTTACTGTGTATAGACCTCCAGGCCCACACTCTGCGTTACTAAAGGAATTTGCGGAGTTACTAACTGACCTGCTGGTGATTGTTGATAAAGCATTAATAGTTGGAGACTTCAGTATTCATGTAGATGTTACAAATGATGCGCCGGGGACTGCATTTAGGAATATGCTAAATTCTTTCGGGGTCACACAACATATTACTAGACCCACTCATCGTCTTAATCACACACTAGACCTAATTATATCACATGGGCTGGACCCCATAGATATAGATATCTCGCCACTAAGTGATGAGATCACAGACCATCATTTTATTTCATGGGTAATAAAGTTTGCTGATGTCAACCGAAATGCCCCACTCTATAGACTGGCCAGAACCATTACTCCAAATACTAAAGACAGATTTATTAACACTCTGCAGGATGTTTCTAACCTTCGTAACACACCCATAAATGCTAATGATTTAGACACTCTAACAACCAGATTGAACCCTATCTTCCACAAGATACACTTGATACTGTTGCACCAATTAAAAAACTTAAAAAGTTAGAGACAAAAACAAAGCTCCATGGTAAAACAACACGACTCTCAATCTAAAGAAAGAAACCAGCAACCTTGAGCGAAAATGGAGGAAATCGAATCTGGAGGTTTTTTTTCTGTGGAAAGACAGTATGTCCCGATATAAAAAGGCTCTAAAAACAGCAAGGGCTGCATATATTAGCGCAAAAATAGAAAAACAAAAACAATCCTAGATTTCTATTTACTACAGTTGCCAGATTAACAAATAAACAAACACCACCTGATGATAATGTGCCAGCGAACTTTAGCAGTAACGACTTCATGATCTTTTTCAAAGAAAAGATTGAAATCGTTCGTAACACAATTGACACTATGCGTATTACAACCTCAGCGGAAGATTCACTCGTATTAGTAACTGCCCCTCAGGAACAGCTAGAATGCTTTACACCTATAGGCCAAGATGACCTCATTAAACTAATCACCACTTCCAAACCTACAACATGCCTGTTAGATCCCATACCAACCAAACTACTGATAGAGCTGTTACCAGCAGCCATTGAGTTTCTTCTCAATATTATTAACTCCTCCCTACGTTTAGGTCATGTCGCAGGTTCGTTCAAACTAGCAGTCATTAAGCCTCTCAAAGAAACCTCACATCGACCCAAATGAGCCGGGAAACTATAGACCTATTTCAAACATCCTATTTATGTCAAAAATCTTAGAAAAAGTCGTATCCTCGCAACTGTGTGCCTTCTTATACAGAAATAACATTTTTGAAATATTCCAGTCGGGATTTAGACCACACCATAGCACTGAAACTGCACTGGTCAAAATCACCAACGACCTACTATTGGCGGCGGATAAAGGTTGTGTCTCCTTATTAGTCTTACTCGATCTTAGTGCAGCCTTTGACACTATAGATCATGTCGTGCTGTTAGACCAT
>JAZGTK010003477.1:0-27271 GCA_036877625.1 Ambastaia sidthimunki
GGCCTAAAACAAAGAATGCTGTAAATATGGATGTCTGCCAAACCCACAATCCAGCAGAAGCATGAACCTCAGATCAATCCCCTGGAATCCACAGTATCCAGGTACAATTTGACACAATACATGGAAGTCTGTTGTCATAATCAGGTGAAACAGCTGAAAGGAACTCATGCCAAATGTCAATGAAGGGGAAAGAGACTCATCAATGTCATGGCTTTCTTTACTGAACCAGCGGTTGGTTGGGGCGGCAGCTTGTGGTCAGATTTGTGAGTCACTACGCATTGAGGTTTTCATGAATTCTGATGTCATAATAACAATCATGATCCTGAATCCTGTGGAGAGATGACTAATGCATGAGCTTCCTGCCAGTTCCAGATCTTAACGAGCGCTACAAAGTGACACATCTAGGTCTAATATCTTTGTACAACACCAGAAACATTAGCACAGGAGTTCAGGCCTTGTCACTCAATCTGATGTACAGACTGTGTATGTACTGTGTTTATTTCATTAGTAAATAAACCATCACTTTTATTATTGCATATACTTAGGGTTAGAAATGAGGACAATCTCATAACCTTAAGATAATGAGCTTCTGGGCATAAATCGATCCATATAATTTGTGCCACATGAATGAAACCTCAGATTTTGTGGCATGTTGAGCAGGACGGGCACCCATCACTTGGCCATGGTAAGCAACCACCTAGTAACGCCACAACATAGCAATCTGCGACAAGTCACTCAAAACATCTTAGCACAAAGCAACACCCTGGAAATCACCCACAACACCCAAGTGTCATGGCAGCGAGCTTTGTATGGACAAACATGACTGACATTCTGTTCAGAAAATGGTAAAACCTAGTTATTATGATTAGCATTTGAACATTGAAGAGAAAATATAGCTCTGCTAGTCTGTATGCCTCAAAGAGCATAATGAATGTCTATTTCTTTCATCCTTCTGAACTTTCAGAGAGCAAAACTGTGCTGAATTATTGAAGATAAATAATGTACTCAAATACAGGCTCTCTTAGTCTTATATGATACAAAGTAATAAAAAACAAAAACAGGTAAGGTGTAACAAATGCAACAGAAAATTCACCTTACCAAATCAGATTAGTCTCATGTAGCCAGACCTTTGAATCGCTCACTTAGACAGGAAGTGCTCAACTGAAATGTAAAACAACCAATCACAGTTTTTGTTTTTACACGCCATTGGTGGACAGAATTATCAAGGATATAACAATACAAAAAAAATGTAACTGATGGCCTATCACTCTCCACTAACAATTGTACAGAAAACACACAGAATATGCAGACATTGTAAGTACAGCACGTAAAAAATTGTGTCTTTACTAGCAGAGACTGCATAAAATAAATTTGACTTTCTAGATCAGAAAGTCTTTTAAGGTTTTGTGTGCAATATGCATAAAATGGTTAGCAAGACTGTGAGCGGTCAATGGATGTGTCATCTGAGGCTGAGACTAATCTGTCACCAACCTCAGTTCAAACTCATGACCGAAATGAGTGACTAAGAAGAATAACAACAGACTTTAATAGAGATCCAGTCCCTCAGACATGCACCGGGGACCCAGAGGATTCAGATACAACTCAACATACTAACACACCCACCCACAATCACATAGCACATCCTTCATTTCCCCCTGAATGACAAAGCCCCCTATATACTTGCATACTGTAGGCAGCATCCTAACCAATGAGAACTCATTAGTGACTCATTAGGCCACATCCCAACAAATATACAAATAAATGCTTGGTTAGATTGACCTATTTATGTTAACATTTTTGATGTTTTAAAATCATATTTGCTATTTTTTAGCTTGTGTTGGGAGCAAACCCACAATGTCTTAAAATGGTTGCCTACGTAGGCAGCTCACATAGCATCTGTCTGTATTTGTCTTCATACTCCACCACAAAATGAAAGATACACAAAAATATGAACTATTTATCTAAAAGAACAACTATATGACAGAAACAGTGAGTCACTACACTATACTAGACTGAATCAGCCTAGTAAATTACCCAGCTTCCAGAACGCACCATTCATCAATGAGCAGCTGCCATTGGAAATGACATGCAATCAATAATGCAATGAATCTATCTGAGATACTGGACTGAGTCTTTGTGTTTCCATCCTCTATCTGGAAAATCCTTCTGCTGGTCTCTTGTGTGTGTGAGATGTGTTAAGTTCCAAGACTCTAACCCAGATTTAAGGTGACATATTTAGACGATCCCCACAGACTGACATACTGAAAACAGTCTTCTGCACTGAATGCTCCCCAAAACTACATTTCCAACCTACATGCACAAAAACAGTAACACAGTGTTTTGTTACTTTACATTGCTACTTGTTATAAAAAGTAGATTGTTACTGAAAAGCTGTAGTTTTTCAACACAATAAAACTGAATAGGGACTGAGGCTGTCAAAACTGCCTAACATCTTCTTTAGTGTTCCACAGAAGTCAGTCAGTCATATGGTTTGGAAAAACATGAGGGTGAGAAATGAGAAAATTTGAATTTTGGGTGAACTGTCCCTTTAAGTTTGTAGTGTCTGTTTTCAGTTGTTCAGCTGCCAGTAGAAGACAACAACAATTTTTTTCCTGCTGTTTTTTTTAACAGTTCCACAATCTCACACCCTGTTACTGACTTTTAACCAACTTTTTAGTTTGAATAACTTCAGGTACTGTCATATGTAACCGGGGTGATAATATTATCATTATTTAATGCTTAGTAAGCGACTTACTGGCTTCAACCCCATTAGTGTGCTATATTGTATGACCTAAAGATCAGAGAGGGACACAAACTCCTGGTGCTGGAACATCATCACAGACTGTTAAGAGATTAGAGTGGGATAAACCGGACTTGATATGTCCTGATGAAAGGCTGTGGATTCTCACATGCAGTCTCTGCTGCACAGCTGAACAGCATTTTGATTCTTTCATTTGACATGCGGAGTCTAAAGTGACAGATTAAATTATCATAATGTTTGTGCGTAAACACGTCCCTTCCAATCGCTGTAATTTAGGGGGTGAAGTGCCGGAAAAATAACCTTCATCCTGTTTTGCCAATGCTGTAAGATGTGCTGTTCATTTTGATTTCTAACACTGCTTTCCAAACTGATGTGGTTTTATTGAATGCATGCCTCTAAAGTAAAAGGTGAGCAATCTTGGATAAAATGTAGAATTCTGAGGTGGAACATAGAGTGTCCAATCAAATTTTAAAGGGGTCATGTTTCTTTTTCTTTAGTGTGTTATGTAGCTGCATGTGCATGTATGAGATATTTACATAACGCTGCCCAAATGTATATGCAAAGAAAGAAAGCGTGGCTTTAGTTATCCCAAGAATGTTGCTGCCTGTAATGGGCCAAAAGGTCCAAAAATAAGACTAATGACTTCCTAATAACTACTTTTATAGAGTAGATTGTGGACTAATCTTTTCTTGTGCTTGATTGTGACTGGTCTCTTGTTAAATTGGTCAGACAGTTTTGTGGGAAGTTCTTGAACAGAATGAACAGCAAACTGGATCAGACTTCATGTCTGCTTTGTGAGACATATGACCTTAGGGTAGCTCTTTTTTTTTAACACACACATATATACACACACACAGACACACAGCAAGCTCAAACAGGAAGAGCCTTCTAAAAAAATCCTGCAACTCTGTTACAGAAATCAGGCCTTTCCAGATTTTCTGCTTTAGTTGTAGTTTCTGTCAAAGAGCCTTTGCATCCACACATGACCATCCACTCAAAGCACACACACAGCGGAGCATATTTTGCAAGCAAGCAGGATGAGACATTTCGAAAAGTTAAGCAGGAACTGCAGATCACATCAAAATCATAACAAGTCCCCAAACAGCACAAAGAAAGTAACACGCAGCACACGCTTCACCCAATTACATGACTACTTTAAAATAAAGAAAATTAAATTGGTAGTTAGAACACATTAATTACTGTTCTTTCCACCAGTAATGTCAACAACTTGTTCTTTAATTGAAGGATTATGCAATTAAGAATCTTTAATTGACTGAATATAATGACAGAAAATCATGTTTGTCATGCAAATCATGTAAAGTAAGTAAGAAATACAAAAACCTAGGTTTAAATAATGATTGATAAATTAAAGGTTTTTTTGTTTTCAAATTGAAAAGAATATGTCCCTTTATGTGTTATACAAGGAAGACTATAATTACATTAATGTGGTATTCTATTTAAATGCCATATACAAATATATTTATGGGACTGCAGAATCAATTCACTGGTTCACAGTCACAGGATCGTCGATTTCCCATCATGCACTGGAACAAAATATATTTTTTAGTATTTTCTACTGTTGTAGCTTTATAAAGTTTGTTAGTTTGCCACCACATCAACACTGTAAACAGTGTTTGCTGCAAAAAAAGTTCCAAATTCAGTGCTATGGCTTGTGCATACGTTACACTGAGGCTTGCTGTTCAACTCAAGCTATTGCAGGACTATAGCTGACCTGAAAGTGACCTGCAAAAAATAATATAGGCCCAATGTTTTCTACTCCACTGTAAAATGCATGGAAAGTTATGACACTGAGGAATAAAGAAAGTTGTTCTTGTGTGAGTTTTGAAAGTTTCACCTTGTTCGGATAGAAACGCTGAGAACCAGCTGAGCTTATAAAATACCTAAACAATCATGGAAAGAAGAAGAGATTCCAAATCTAACCAGGTTCAGAGCTTTGGGTGTCAAAGAAGCAGACATGAGCAGTAAACAATGTGAGCGAGTTATCCAAAATGTGACATATAGCATATATATACCATTACCTGTCAGTGTCTATACAGAGTTCCTGTCCAACACTTTTGGAACTATTTTCAAACAGAACCTAACTAGACATAAAGTGTCTAAAGTGCTAGTAACTTGCTATTAACATCTTGTTTATATAACAGCTGGATAAAAGCAATACCCCAATTGCACACTAAATATCAGCAAAGCTATGATCACCTGCGTCTGAATCACAGCCATGCCAATATTCATAATAATAGAACTATTGGTCATGTGATATTATTTAATTATACAAATAGTACTTGCTGGTGTTGTTGCTGCCCACACTAATCAAATCTATCATCATAAGCATATAAGCGATAATGACTGAACAGCAATGCAATCATTTATTATTTCATAACTGGATTATAATTGCTTTTCTTTAAGTGGCCCACGGATCTGTACTCCATGATTATTCACAGTAAAACTCATTTTGTGTACCTGTATGTTTTAATTAAATAATCTGCCTGGTCCAACTCATACAAACTAAAGACTTTTGGGACAGGAAGTTCAAACATGACAGTAATACAGCACAAACTGACATGTGGGAGGTCCAGTGGGGCCAACATTAACCCCTTGTTTGCATTAACATCCAGTTTGCTCCTACCATACTGTAAACAATCAGCAATTGTTAAACAAAATATAGTGTAAACCAAGGCAACATTATTCTCCCTTTACCACTGAATTATAGAGGAATATATGAAAAAAATTACATCTTTAAAATAAATGTTGCATCAATATACAATATGTAAGTGTACATATATTTATTCTTTGCTGTGTAGATAAAGTAATACATACTGTTTATCTTTTTATCATGTCTATATTTTAAACCTTTGCTAATGTTTATGACATGTCTTCATAATTGTTTTTAAGCTAAACCTTGTGTAAGATGTAAATGTATACAATATTTCTGTAAATGTATAACATATTCAGCATATGTTGATGCATGTCTCAGGATAAACCTTGAAACAAGCTTGTTTAAAAACTGAAATTTATTTATTATATATTATTCTTTTGGTTTAAACCAAGTAACCATTTAAACCATTAATTAACCAGAATCTAACAAGCTGGATTTCTCTAGAAAAAGGTCTGGCAGCTTTGTGAATCAGGATCAATACACTGCTTAGAACTTTTTATTATTTATTATTTATATATGCTTAGAGCTTTTATTATTCATGATTCATTACAGCAAGCAACAGCTGCTGCAGCCTTGATTCCAGTTGTCATACATACACCAATGTCTGAATCCTACTTTATATATTCTGCTTGTGTAAAGGCCTTACTTTCCCTCAGCCCGTGTTAGGGGTGCAGTTAATATTTAACTCTATTAACTGCTAAATAATTGTTAGAGCAAATGAAGTGTCCTTTTAGACTAGTTATCATAATGACACCTCTTTGATTCATCCCATCTGCCTCTAATAGATGATGACTTCCATCCCTTTGTTGTTGAGTTTTGTTGATTGTAAATGCCTGGTAATTGAATCCAGAGTATTATTAGGAACAAGAAAGAGAAATTACTAGAAAACATCGCTTTTCATTTTAGATTTAGAAAATTGCAAAAACATGATTGAATCACAAAATAATCGGTCAGACACAGCTGTCATGTTTTACATAATGTCTTGGCACATAAAAGACTGCAAGTTCTGCATGTAGGATTTAGGATAATAGTAACTGTTTACACCTGGTATTAATACAAATACTGCGTGATCTGATCATGTGGACAGCAGTAAATACAGGTGCACTGTAAGTGTGGTCCAAAATGTTTTGTGAACAGATCACTGAAACCACATTCAGAGAGCATTTATAATGTAAACATTTATTTCTGATGCGTATAAGACTAAGACTATAAGTCAATCAACCATTATAACAATGATTTTATACTTTGCCAAGTTTGGCTTTAAAAGGAAATAACCATCAGATTAAACCATTTTTAAAAAGCTTATATGCATAAACAAGTCTTCACAGATCAGAATCACAATTTGCTTTATTGGCCAAGTGTGTGTGAGCACACAAGGAATTTGTTGTGGTTTTTATATAGCTCTTGGTACATAAAAGACATACACATGACATGAGAACAGGGAGAACAATAAGAGAAAATGAAATAAAATAATAGATCATCTTAAATATGACTGGCACAGATAGTGGAGTCAGAGGGCATATGAAGGAGGCTTATTACTGGATTAAAAGTATCAACAACTCCCCTACTGAAGGACAACAAGCCTGTATGAGGGATAAGATCACTGTCTGTCCCTCAGTGCCATATTAAACCCACAGTAGTTTGGGAGTTTGGAACACATACTGACAACCACATTAAATGCTCACACTAATGATGGGAGCAAGTGGATAGTTTAGTTATTGCCATCTTCCACCTAACTCTCTGGCCATATGTGTAATAAATGAAAAGGTTCCCTTGATAATGTTTACTTGGCTATATGCCATGATAATAAATCACCCTGGTTTTCCGTACATAAAGAAAATGAGCATACTGTGCGCTATATAGGGCAGAAACGGTAGGTGTAGTATCCTAGTTATCGATTCTAAACACAACCCATGAAGCAGAGAAGAATGTGTCAGCGATAGAACACACTTAGAACCATGTGTCCAGATTAGTCAAAAAAGGTAAATGTTCTCCCACCTGTAAATAACATACAACTGGTGGCTTGTCGTGGCTGTATAAACACCTAACTGAGACCAAAAGTCCAGGCAAATAAACCAGTGTGCTGAAATAAAATCTCTTTAGAATTAGGTACAGCACATCCATTAGCCAGACATGAGAAGGTGTGGATACATGGTTCTTGGCCATCTTATGTGAGACCTGCCTTGGTTGGTGTTTAGGGCGTCACTATGAAGAAATGGCTAAACTATTTCTAGTGCATTTCAACATTATGTGGTTGTTAACCCCATAATGTAATTTCACCCCTAGATAAAGCTCCTCTGGTTCCTCTTAAAGCGTGTATATTGTTTTTTGCCTGTTTAATTGTCTGCCGGGTAATCTCCTTAACAAGCTATGAAATCTAGTGCAGGGTAAGCACTGTGCTGAAATGCATCAAGTTAGAAGTTTGTTCAAACCCTAATCCCACATCTTACTGGGATAACTGCCAATATTACTTAGGACTGCCAAAAATCAACTTTTTCTGTTTCAGTTTCAGAATTAGATCTCATTATGGATTTTCTTAAAGTCGTATAATACACTTATAATAAAAAGGTGGAGCTTATTGTCTCGTGGCTGATATTGGAGTCGAATGTCGTGAACAGATACATACACACATGCTTTAAAGACAAATTGGCCCAATGTACTTGAATGCATTATGGTTTTTCAATCTAGTTGTAGTTTAGACAAATGTGTCTGTAAGACAAAACCTATTTAAGGAAAAAGCTGAAATGAAACATCTGCTTTAAAGTACATTAATTAATATGTATAGTGTGTTAGCTCAGTATAAAGACATTCCTGTCCATTCTCTGTCCTCTGTTATCAGCTGTAAAACACATGAAGGCCAGATCATGTCAGATTGGATATTCACCACCCCCACCACTAAACTCCTGGTTCTGTTCCGGTATGTAATGCCCACTTTTTACAATCCAATCAATTCCTGAGAAAATGCCATGATACCTTTTTTTTTTGCAGATTCACTTTGTCTTTAATTGACCTTTTTTAATTTACACTCACTTTTTTAATCCAGTGGATACTTTTCTTTTAGCATATTGATAGAACAAGCACTAGATACTGTAAGTCTGATGAAGGCTAAGGATAACGCATGGCTAACACAGATTTAAAATACAAATAAATCAGCAGATCTCTACCCCATAACAGATGAAAGGAAAGTGTCAACGTGTGACTGGCTTAATGCCTTACAATACAGTAAACATATTCATCCCATGTCTAATCATCAACACAACCTTCCTTATAATTTTTACACCTTCAACAAAGCTGTGGAACCCGTTTACAGGACACACATGATTTCAATCAACACATAAACAAACCTGAGATTTCACAACATGGAAGACAGCCAAACCTTGACAATGCATTCTTACTAACAGTATTCTTGATAAACTGCATTGGTAAAATGTTTTCTTTATCTATAAAGCACGTACTGTATTCACCATTTACCATTTCTGAACTACATCAAACCTTTTTATTGCAACTTCACAAAAAGACAAACAGGATCAAAAAGTGCAAGGATGATAGTACAAAGCCATCTATTGTTTTATCTGACATTCTGTTGTCAAGATAACAATTACATTACAAAGTGACAAGAAGGTGGAAATAAAGACTCCTCACGCAACACAAAAAGACGACATACACTAGAACATAATAATAAATAATAAATGCAAAGTAACAACGCGCTTACCGCATGTATTACGTTCAAAATTGAAGTAAAATTCCAGCTCACGGTCAACATCACAACACTGGCAGCAACATTCTTTAAATGTGAAAGAAATAGCGTATAAAACCATGGATGCGCCTGACAACAATCACAGTTCCTCTCTTAAACCCACCACTCTGTGCCCGAATAAAACAACAGATGTTTAAAGCACGTTTTTGTCGCTGCACTGCACAGAGTCGATGCCATCGGCTGCTGTATGCATCCAACAGACCTCCTGCAATTCAGTTATCACTGGAGTCTGAGGTTACATCCCAGTCTGTCTTTACACACTCTGACTAGAGTCAGCCCAGTCGCGGTTGAAGTGCAATATTATAAGTGTTTTACCTGATTCACACTGTGATGACATAAACGATGTCAGCTGCAAGATTTTTCTAACCCCATTTCAGATTATTTACGCTTGGAAGAGGCGCGACATGCTTGATTTAACAAATACTATTGTCTGGTGCAGGTAACATGCGCAAGAAACAGCGTAACAATGCAACGGGACACTAATTGGCTCTGCAGACACCCTGTGTGCATAGTATATGTTGTATTATATTCATACAATAAACCCAATCTTTCATTGTCATCCACATTTTAATAGATTCTGCAATAAACCGAACCCAATTTCGTGCGATCGATATATTTATACTTGTAAAACAGATTTCTAAACCATACTGGTATACAAACAACGATACAGAGATGTTTAAATGTGTTTTAAAAGGCGACCCCCTTTCCTACATTGATACACTGGCAAGACTCAAAGTGTTGAATGCTACGTGCGCTTCCACGCGATTCGCTCGGATATTTACTCACCTCGCCTTTTTCGATGTTTTTGTTTTTATTTCATAGTCCCCATCTGATAGCATGCGTCATGTTCACTGACTTCCGCGTTCAGGGAGGATTAGCGAGCGGAGCAGAGAAAATAAAATAAACCAGAGAGGGCATGCGCGTCATGTAGTTCTGCGCTAACACTTATGTACATTGTAAAGGTTCATTTAAATGCGTATCTGCTTGGGCAAGTTGTATTGATAAATTCAGTCTTATAATAATTTTAGGGATTTTTTTATTTGGTAAGAATTTATAGAACTTTCTATGTATTTGTAGTGATAATTACACAAATGCAAACATGTTTTTCTATGGTCTCCATACATTTCAACACAAATTTGTTTGCAAACATACACCTGCGTGTTGCTTTTTCTGAAAAAAAAAACGTACAAATCAATATTACATTTTTGTTGCCGTGTTTTTATTTTGTGAAACCGTACCAGGTATATAGATTAACTGTTATAAAAAAGCAACAAGCCCTTCGAGCCCGTGCTGTACAGTGAATATATTAGTTCATAAGCATATAGAGAGCTATATCAGTTCCGAGCCTAACAACGACCCTTAGCTCTTCTAAATCCACTGATAAACCACAATTTATTGCTTAAATTACAACAAGTGTGCTGAGTTTAGGGTCAGTGTGAGTTCACATGGTTTTGGATTCGGTTTTCCCTGCTTTGCCATTTCTAGAGAAACACGGCTGGTTGAAAAGCAAACATATAAAGGCTGGGTCATTATTTGGAAATCTTCTACACCTTTCTTATAAAGCACATTTTTGAAATACCTGTACTCACAGCACTGTCTGAACATGTTTTGTATGTATTATTATGTAACACTTAAAGCTGCACGTGAATAAACAGAGCAGAACGCCCTGGCTTAATGAAATGTCTGTTGGGAGAATAATTACCTTTAATTTTTACTGCACACGTGTTTCTGTGTGTGCACGTATTTTCCAGTGTGTAAAGTTCAACCTGTAAAACAAGTTCATCATGATCGTGAAAAAAAAAATCCTTCACAGTCTTTTGACTAAGCACTACAAATTAAAGACTTTTATTCTTTCATGGTATGAAATTATACTCATGTTGCTATGTCATGTTGCTACACAGGAACAAAACCTCAGACTAAGTTCAAAGTGCTACCAAAGCACTTCTGTCAGTTTTGCACCAGAGTTGCTCATTGGTTAACATGCAGTTTTGAATTTCTATCAAGCGAATTTTGCATTTTTGACTGGCAGAGTACGTGCAGTAAAATAAACGTGCATCTCACAAAGTGCATGCACCGTAACACTACTGATTTTACACTTTGTTTTAATCTAGTGTATTATGTTACTGCATAAATCAACATTACACCATCTGTTGGCTCTACAAAAACTGACAGTAGAGTTTGTAGTTTATTCCAGAAAATGTTAAATTCTTTGACAGGTAAAAAAAAAAAGCCAACTTACAACTATTATTTTAGAAGTGGTTTCAACAAGCATCAAGAAATTGCACTCATCTAAACTGCTTCATGCTAAAAGAAAGTTGGCTCATAGAAGCTCTCCATGTAATCTAATAGAGAGAGGAAACATTTCTGCGAAACCAGAAATATACTCAACACAGTACCTGGAATCCTACACACACACACACAAAATCCCACAATAGGTTTAAGCAAAACAGCATCTTAGGAAGTAAGACACCTATACCCCCAACACAACAGACAATTAGTCAAATAAAAAAATGAACGAAGGAAACACAGGGACATTTTATTAGGTTCATCACAATTACAGATAAACACAATAACTGCTGCCTTTTCTAAGCAGCTTTTTGAATACTAAGGTATGAAAAGATTGTTTGCCATGGCAACCGGTTATTCATATTTTATCATGCCAAGCCCTTATAAAATTGGTATAGAATGCTACATGGTCAAAACTGCATAGTGTGATAGGTACAGCTAATATAGAATTTTATAACACAAGTGTACAGTGCTTGGCATTTTCCAAGATAAGGAGTGCTTGGTGGAGTGCTGCTGGACGTGATAAACTCAGTGAAGAGGAATAATGAGTAGGAACTACAAGAACGTTCAAACAGGAAACTTAACATGTAATTAATTACAAAAGACAAACGGCACATCGTTCTATCACACCCTCCTCCCCCGTCCATCACAAACCCATCTCCACGAGAGATATTCAGCATTACTAAAGTGCATCTCGCAAGATGTCAGTTCTATTTAAGAAATACAATGCACAGACATATATAAATAGATATGCTTAAAAGTCGTGTATTTTGCTCGTTTAAAAGTGTGTTGCATGATAGAAACTTTCAGAAACTATGTATTTACATGCAGGGTTTCGTGTGTTTTTTGTATTAAAATAAACACAGCAAAAGTATGTTTTCTGAGGCACCAGATGAGTGACTACCGTTTTTCCTTCTTGTTTTTTTACAGACTATATTTTAAGCAAACATGGTGATAAAAGCACACATTGGTGATCAGAGTTCTTCACTGTTTTAATAGTTGATTTTTAAAATGTCTCCTCTCTGTGATTCAGATTCAGTGCCTTCATATTTTGGGCAGCTTTGGAGCACTTATGATGGGGTTGGTCTCCTGTAGGAAGCGACGGCCTGCACTTTTGTAGTCGTAAGTGCAGTCGTGGGTCTCTGCATAACGATGAACAGAGCAGAAGATGTTGCCACACCTTATACAAAGACACAAAACACAGATACCTTTATGAGCACTTCAAAAGATAAACACCAGTCTAACCTTTACAAAGGTTAATCCATTTGTTCTCTATACTACTTCTCTCTATATGTGGGCTGGAGCCTACACAGACTACTTTAGGCCAAGGGCAGGAAAACACCCTGGACAGGTGACCAGTCCATTGCAGGGCTAACCCACACGGACAGATATATTCACATCACACACTCATTCTCTCACTCCTACAGGCAACTGTACTGACATTAGAGAAAACCCACGACAACACAAAAAGAACAAGGAGACAATACAGTAAGGAGTCCTGGTCGGCCAGTACCTTTATGCTGTAAGGCAAAAGTGCTACCCACTGAGCCACTGCGCTTTCCCATAAAGGTTAATAATCTTTTAAATTTTACAAAATTTTACATAAAAATAAAAATGAAGAAGTCTTTATGATAAAAAGAGTTTTTTGCTTTTCTATAAGTTTATCTGCCTGGGTCAGACATAGCACAGGTGAGACTGATAAACTTTGCACTGACAGATAGTGTTATCATCAATACAAGCATATGACATACAGAAGATTAATTTAAAAAAGATTACCACCTCAGCACAAAAATAGCCCGGCCCTGTTATGTCACGTGCACATCTGCACACACCCCAAATTAACTGCATGTTATTTTCATTTAGGATTACAAGCAAACAATAAATCTCTCAAGTGTTTAGTAATAAACGTCTCATACCGAGGGATAGGTATAGAGAAAACACCCATGGCAGTCTTATACCTGCACTCATAGCTCGTGGCTAAGCCAGTCTTCCTCCCACACAGGAAGCAGTGCTTTGAACTCTTCTTCTTTGTGCCAGTAGAAATCTTCACAGGAGGTAAGTGATGTGTCGGAGTACCTAAACAAACATTTCCAGGTACACGACAAACAAAGGGAAAGCGAAGACAGTTATGATAACAGCAACCACACTAAAGAAGAAACTGAATAAACCGCCTTTTGTTTATGTTTCATATATTGCCTTAACAAAGATACTGTAAATGCTGGGTAATGAAATATTCTCACCTACTGTAGCAATGGCTGCTAGAATATGCAGGGAGTGAGTTATAAAAATAAAAAGTGAGAACAAGACGCATTATGAGGGGAGTGTGAAATAATGGCAGGGAGAAACAGTGGGGCATAATATCATTACTAGACTCTAGCATACGATCATGACACACAGTCTCTCAAAGCATCAGCATAGCAGGAAATGTCTGAAAAGTTTAAAGCATTTCTTTTTGTGTGCAACCTCACTTTTTGTAACATTCTTGTAACCGTGAGCATGTGAATGTTTATCTATGTTTTGGTATTCATTTCCTGTTTCTTTGTTTCAATCAGCAGTTCTACTCAGCGTGATGGTAAATATTTTACTAAAAGTCTGTCAGGTCATTGGTGGCTTCATTTAACATGTAACAGCTCCTGTAGGATAATGCAAACCAAACCCCGTTATCCCCGTTATACCTTTCAGACTGACCTCCTGGTCACTGCCACACCCCTCTGTCTCTCCACAATGACTTCAGGTCAGCTAATAGCAGGCCAAGACGAATTTGCAACTTTTTATATTTTATATATTACGGAAATGTATAGAAACAAGGTAAAACTTCTACTGTGCTAGTTGAGAGCGTGGTCAAATTAGTCTAAATATTTCTGACACGCAGGTGCCAGATGATGTATAGAACTGATGGTGTTATGTGGAACTATCTGTGTGGTTCAGTGGGTACAGATTTTGAGAGCTTCTGGCCATCAGCCACTGAATAGTTTAGCACGAATCTTTACAGACTGCTGAACTCACAAATACATATTAAGAGCAATACAGCTTAAATCCCAAAGCTCAATTATACCCTATCAGCCTCAATTCAGAGGGCGTCAATGCGTAAGGCAATTAAAGATAATGAATTTAATCCAGCTAAGGGCCTTTATAGGCTTGACCAAGGCTGAAGATGCAATGTGTCTTGCCAGCACATGTAGAAAAATAAGGTTTTCACCACAAACTCAGGTTTCACACATTACTCAAAATGTGCCATTTTAGCAAGACATGTGGAGCATGATATGAAAGCAGTGGTCTGTGGATTTAAAGATTGGTTTCACAGGCCTGAGAAGGACAGGTGTAAACTGTGTAAAGCAGTCATGAGTGTAAGAGTGTGACAAACGGCCGAGCTTTGCCACAGATGGCATCACTGTCAACAACTTTAAAGAACTTGCTTCGTGAGATGGTGTTCTAACCGGTTCATTTCACATGAACAGAACATGCTGTTTATAATGTCAACCCACTCACCTAATCTCTTTATTGAACTGGAGAGGCCTGTTGACGAGCTTGACGCCTGCAAAGACAAGATCTTGCTTGATAAAGCGTTTGTGAGATTGCCGTGGCACTATTTCTCATTAGCTGAAATGCCAAAACTAATGACTCGCACTTGTAATCTGTCTTGTATGCTGTATAACGTGCACCATGTTTCTTTTAATGAAGGGTTACATAGTTTACCAGTAGCACTAATTTGTACGACAGCGCTCGCATGTCACATGAAGTTAAAGCAGACACTATTTCTCAATGCAACCCGCTGAGATCAAATGAATATCAGTTTCTTGATGAAGTGTAAAAGGTGAGATCTGTAAAAGCAGCAGCAGAATGCATGGCTGCAAGCTCACCATGTAAGCAGCTGTTCTCTGCAGGGGGGAGAGCCTCCTCAGCAGGTCCTCCTGCAACAGATGCATGTTGGTTGGCAGGTGGGTGGCTGTACCACACAACCTGCCCAGCGCAAAAGGCCCTGGCAGGGACTCTTGCCCCCCGGTGCCTGCCAGTGAGGCCAGGAGGTTTGCATTGCTCACAGAGCCCAATGGCTCCTTAGAGGCTTTATTGGCCATCTTGGTAATGTCCTGGGCCTCATTCTTGGAAATAAACTCTGGGCTCTTATCAATGGAGTCAACTCTGACCCCTCGCACAGATGTGAAGCATGAGGGTGGGCAGGCTGAAAGAGTAGGGCTATTGCTGGTTCTTTGGAGAGAATGGGATGGGCTGGGCTGCACGGAGGCTCCTGTGAACTCAAAGTGTTGTGGTATTTCAGGTTGGGACCCCAGCCTCTCGCTGCCGATCATCCATGTGCCGATAGTTTTCGAGTTGATGGTTTGAGAAAGCAGAGGAGCTGGGGTCTTGGGATCTGGCAATGTTGCTAAAGAGTTCAAACCTCTCTCATGCTGAGTGGATACGTCCAGACTTAGAGGCTCAGGAATATTGAATGGTACTGGTTTGGAAGGTTCAATTACAGTTAAGTTCTCTGGTACTGTCAGTCTTTCAGTCTGGAGATCTACTTCATCCTGAATCACCGGGTTAGACAAAAGAGCTACAGGTGGGTACACACAGTCTCTCATAACTTTAGGCCCTCTCACATCCAACCTGGAAACTTTGGGAGGGAGTCTAATCTTTCTGGGTATTGGATTATCCCATGGTTCCTCAGCCTGAAGCTTATATATGCTGGAAGCTGCAGAGGAAGGTTGAGCTTGCTTTGTAGAAGTGGGACTTGAAAGAGAAGTGAATCGTTGGCGAGAGGAGCCAGCAGAAAAAGAAGAGGCTGCAGGTTGCTGCTGATCACCAATCTGAGGTAGTTGAAAAAGTGTCGAAGAGGCATGGCCTATCTGAGGAAGGGCACGTAACATTCGGTGGTGTCGGGCGGAACCAAAAGAACTGCTACAGGGTCGCGGACCCACTGGAGGCCTGACTTTTAATTTAGCAGTCTTCTTGGGCTGACAAAAAAAAACAAGAAAACAATCATCAGATCATTGATGATTTACTTTTTTTTAATAAATATGCATTAATGACTATTATTAGATGGTCCACTTAATTAAATGCAAAGAAACCTGAGGTACTTAATTTCAATCATTCACTTTCTCTTTTAATTTGAAACTTGATGGATAGAAAAAAACAATTGAAAAGTTAGTCATTAGACATTAATGCCGCTTCCCATAATTAAAAAACAAAAAACTAGAAACAGTTAAACTAATATTACAAAACTAAGAGTTCTGAATACGAATTCTGACTGGATGAGACACATTTAAAGAAGCCATTGTAATCTATATACACAAAACTGTGGATGAACACCATTTTTTTAAATTAATTCGTCAAGTTGCGATGTTGCTTGGCAACTGTAAACAACGATTATCTACATGTTATACCCTTTAATAACAAGCTTATTTTGTTCTGTTTAAAACATCGCTTTTTCCTTAAAGTATAAAGTATAGCCCTAAAGTATAGCTGTTGACACATCTCTACCATTGCACGGTGTGTACCATCATACACACATCTGTAATGATACTGACTTGCTTACACACTAATGTACATAAAAGTATTAACAATGATCCCCTGTAGTCTAAAATAAACATGTCTGTGACTAAGACATGGATCCTGACAACATAGCTGAGATGCAAAGTTGAGTGTGAATAATTAACTTGGCGGGCCAATTTGCTGAGCTGGTAGTTATTATTGCATCAGTTAATCAGACACAGAGTGGGATGAGCGACGCTCCCTGGAGCCAGCAGGAAAACTTCCGTACTGCTCCACAGACACATCTAATCTAATGTCTTCAACAGTAAGCATTTGCACTTCTTCCCAAACATTGTGCTGTTTTAGTACGATGTACTAAGAAAGTACTCCAATACTGAACCCCTCGGTATAGTAAGATTACTTGTATTATGTTCGTCCTTGGTCAATTTGCTTTTCCTTGTAGTTTTCGACTGTAATTACCCTTAATTAAAAGAGTCTAATGTATACCCAATGAATACAGGTAAAAGTAAGTTCAGGCACTACAGATATGGTTTTGTTAGACTGCCCATGTGGAGGAGGGAACATAAAAGATAAGGAGCACATGTCTGCCTCGCCTGATCTGCTGTACCTTTTTGTTAAGGTTCATGTTCTCCATCTTGGCCTTGAGCAGTTTCATCTTGTTCATTGTGATGGAGTTCTCCAGCGTCTGCTGCTCTGAAGACATGCTCTCCTCCTCCTCTGTGTTCACATTGTGCAGCGAGCCACCACTGAAAAACAGTGTTTAAAAACAGTTCAATCTGCATTTAACTGAGCTGCTGATTTTCTGGAAAATGCAATCTGCTACGTTTAAACAGTATGTAATGGGTGGCGTTTTATGACAAGTCACTTGGTTGATTACTAGTAGTTCATTACTAGTTTTGTCTTACTGATTATCAGGATGGCCTGTGATCAATGAGGCAACAACAGCTGATTACAGCTGAACGCTACAGTTTCGAAGCTCGTAATGATCACAAAGAAAAGTTGAAACAATACCAGGAAACTTGTTCTAGTTTCATATTCTGTTTATAATATTCTGCAGATGGCTTACAGAGATTGCGGCCTGTGATAAAGCATATCACAATGACACAGCTAAGACGCCTCACAAAATCGAAATTATATGGTAAAGGTGAAGTGTTAAACAACGTATTTATATATATACCACCAGGTTTATATATATATATATATATACACACACACACACACACACATATATGTATCTACGTATGTATAAACAGTTAAACAACATAAGATAAAATTGTGGTTCTGAAACATCTGTTTCAATCTAAATAAGGGAACCACAGCGCAATGAGTGCTTCCTCTCCATGTGTAATTTCTCTTCTTTGAACTGACCTCAATGATTCAGAAACAGGTGTGAGCGTTCCATCTCCTCGGTTCAGCACTCGGAAGAAATTGAGCTGATCTCCCTCTCGGTACACCAGGAAAGTGACCTGTTTATTAGGCAGAGACTTCTCCCACATCTCATCTCTCCCTGGATCAATGCAGTCAGAGATATCCCTCACCGAGTCATCAGTCACTGTCACTGCAGATAACCAGAAGAAATCAATATCAGAGCGTTAACTAACTGTATGCTTCCCGGAATGGTAATGTGCAACATTTTTTTCTTGACCTCAAATGTCAAAAGCATTACACAGTTGCACACAGGAAATATTAAAAAGGAGCAACAAAACCAAATTGCAACAAACTCTTACCATCTAGTGCTGTGCTAATGCTAGTTGTGTTTAGAGTCAGTGGTGGGAACGCACCTCGTCTGGTGTTTACTGGCCCTCCCCTCATGGCGAGGACTAGCTTGAGAGTACAGCCTTCTGTGATGCTAAAAATGCAACCATAACAAAACTCAATGTAGGCAGAATGACAAACTCAAGACCCACTAAAGTTTGTAATTCATATTACAGATCCCACCAAGTCAAAAATAGTCCCACCCTATCACATAATTTCTGAAGCACAACGCATGCCATCCAGCCACACAATATCTTCCCAGAAAATCTCCATGTGGAACATTAACTGACAAGAATTTATGACAAATCCACCATCTGTGACCTCCAGACTGAGCCAGACTGCACTTCAGAGAAGTGGCTGCTTTAAAAGGATAGTTCACCCAATAACACAAATCATCATTTCTGCCATTCTAACTTCTGTGGAACACAAAAGAAAACATGAAGAATGTCCAAGCATACACACTTGCATTAAATTCTGCAAAGTATCTCCTTTTGTGTTTCACTGGTTTTTAAAATGACTGGCAGGGTAAGTAAAAAAAGAAAAGAAAAGAAAAAAAAGAAAACAGGTGAACTGTTCCTTTAACTACTCTGGAGCGGTTCCGAGTTTCATATTTTTGGTCATGTATTGTAGAACATGAGGCATTTAAGCTTACATTCTTTATTCTTACTTCATGGATCCTGTTTTTTTTTTAAATGAAAGAGCCGAATACGACTGGCTGAAATCAGCTCACCTGTAATCATGCAAGCAATACTTGTCTTCAAGTTCCATACCATTCCAAATCAAGTGCTGATGCGAAACAGGGATACCTGTGACCACAAATATGTCATCAGAGGAGCGTGCTACAGACTTTCTTTTTATTATGCAAAATATAATAAACACTCATCCATATGCACAGAAAAGACTAACCAATTACTCTTTACAGCACATCAGAACAACAGCAAACAAAAGAGCTAGTAAGGAATAAAAGGAGCGTGAGACGAATGTCTGATTGCAGTTAATGGCTAATAAAGTGGAATGTGTCTGAACTGCAATCATTAAAAAAGGAAGAGTACAAAAGACGCAGAGAAAATAACATTGAGACTCTTATGAGTACTTAACAGTGATGTCCTACCCCATTCATCATTTTCACACCTTTGAGACGATTTAAGAACCTCTGTGGTTTATGTAATGATGGAAAAAAACTGTTCATAATCTATATTCTTAAAATTGTAAACTACGTGTACCTGCAAAAACCTGCTCCAATGCATCTTGCAAATAACATTTTGGTCTTATATAAAATGTTTGGCTTTATATTAGCTATATACAAAACGTTCAATTTAGCATATCTAAACTTATTTTATTGTACTTTTTATATATTTTTGGAATTTGACAGCCCAGTCAGTGTTTCTTTTTACTATACGGAAGAAACAAATTAAGAGATTTGTTATGACACATAGAAACTGACAAAAAGTTCATTTTTGGGCAAACTATTCTATTAAGATGTTTTAAAGGGATAGTTCACTCAAAAATGAAATATTTTCCATTATTCACTCGCCCTCGTGTAATTCCAAACCGATATGGGTGTTTTTCCTCTGACCAACACAAAAGAACAAAAGCGAAAGACTTTTTACAAATGTGGTTTTGTGTCTTTACAATAAAAAAAGTCAACTGGTGTCAGTGTTGTTTGGTTACCAAAATACTTAAAATATCTTCTTTGTAATATGTAAGAATCTTGTGGAATCATGTGGAATCTTTTATGTGGATCTAACTATTTTGTTAACATGGTCTTCACCCACTGAGGGTCTGCCAGCAGCAGAACAAACATGACTCAGATCTGCCCTCTTGTGTATGCCAAATAAAAAAACGATCATGCCCACCTCCAAGATCTATGTAACACAGTGGTCATGTAGACACAAGCACCTTCAAGATGACATCAAGTTTTCATGAAAGGCCATTTATATGTTAGCCTACTCTTAAATGTTAGCGTCTAATAAATCATGTCTACAACTGTGTTAGAAATGAGATAATCGAATATAATTATGTTCAATTGTGTCCCACATCAACTTCATGTTTCAATAATAAATATGTGAACACACAGAAAAGAAACCAGTACCTTTCAATCCAGTCTATGGGACATTAAATGTTTAAATTTGCTATACAATGGTTGACAATTTTAGCTCTTGTTAAGTTTTAGTCAGGTGACTCCAGCGTTCGGTTGTTCATTTCTAGAGCTTACCTACACCTGTCATGTGGCACACTCAGCATCATGCAATCAATGCAAACGTTGCATTGCAACGCAAACGGTCCTGGTCATATAGCTCAGTTAACCACTTTATCAGTCATCAGTGCAGGCATTTAAAACATTTAGGTGAATAGATGTCCATTTGTAGGGTGTAAAGAGTAATAAGACACCTGAACACAAAACAAAACTGGTATCAGTTCCCAGTGAAGACATGGCCAGATCAGTAAGAGCAATGACGCAACAATGTGATGTGCTCAGAAGGGTTAGTTAGTGTGTGTGTGTGTGTGTGTGTGGTGTATTGTGATGGCTAAAGGGGTAGTATGGCCATTGTTCAGAGACATGCCCAGTCATGTCCTTTAAATGGACTTTTTGTGCGGACTTTAAATGGACTTTTTGATTGTGTGTCAACAAACTGAAGGCGTTTCGTATTCGGACATGCTGCATGAACATATTTCCTCCATATGTGAAACACTAAGATATCTGTCAAAAAATGCTTTTACTTGAGAGAACCAGACCTGGTAAGTCTGGTGCCGTCCAACTAACATCAAAGTAATCCTCAGAGCAACACGGTCTGCATTCTAGGCAGAGGCAGCAACACAGGCCTGTTTAAAGACCTGTGTGTTGTGTGAAACAGCTGTCTGAACTGACAACATGCCACTCTGAGATTTGAACTTATGTTTGTCTTTCTATTTAATTTCACCCTTAGCAGCAAAGTGTTTTATGTCAATCAGCTAAAAAAGAAAGCATGCTAACTCCTAATTTTCACCTAAACTTTTGCTTACATACAAGTCCTGGGAGACAAAGGGAGACAAAGGCAGACATACTGCTTTAATCAGCGATATAGCTGGGCCCCTAAAACAAATAAAGGATTGTAGGACACAGGTGCAATTTTTGTTACAGAGTAATAACAAAGGCAGCTTTTAATGAGAAAGATCAAAACAAGTTGCTCTTATCTCATATTTTGATTATTTAGGTGTTAAACTGATAAAATGTGTAACTGCAGGACCTGTTAAAAATCTGCAATTACTCTGATTGCTCTCAGCATATCTGTTGTTAATAACAACTCAAGTTCTTCTAAAGCTCTTTATTAAAATGAGAAGCAAAACCTAAGCTATGTCACCAATCTTCAGAACTTCAGATTAACTTTTGTCATGAATTATTTTTAAAATAGATATATCTATAACCTGACACCATCCAATCACACAAAACTATCAAGGTGCATTTTGTAACATTATGCCTCAATGTTTTAATGTTTATTATTGTTAATTACACACTAGAATGATTGTTATAATGTGAAATAAGATATTTTATTACTCCAGTGATTTTAGATTAAATGGAATGTGACTAATTTGAAATCTCTTTAATTGCTGATCAAACCCACTGAATTGTTTTGAAAGGTATATAATTATGTTATTAAAATAAAATGCGCATAGTAACATAGTATAGCTATAAAGTCCTGTGGTGTGACAAATGAAGTACAAATATTCCATGTAATCTCTTAAGAATATGAGATCACAGTTTTAGATTAAAGCTTTAAGACTGCAGGGGGCCCACCAGAACACCTTGACTTATAAGAGACATGCAGACACTGTGAGATGAAACTTAAAGTATATAGCCAAGTCAAGTGTTAGGTTACAATTAAAACAGATCATTCACAGGGCTGCAATATGCTGCTGTTTATAGTAAAAAATGAAGTCAGTCAAAAGTGGACACATACATACCTTCCAGTCTCATAATCTTGGCCTTGACTGAGATGACCTGCTCAAACGGTGACACCCGCAGCTGGAAGCAGGTGCCTGTCAGAGTTTCTATGAACAGCTCCATGCTCTCTCTGAAGGGAAGCTTGCAGTGCACCACGCCTACATTGTCATCATTAAAAAAGGGGGGTTCTCTTGTCAGTCATTTCTGCAAGGGGAGGCCACCAGTGCTCAAGGAGAGACAACAATGAACCCTGTCCAAGGTGGGGGAGTGAATGCTGTAATCCCACCTCTGTCACTGTAGAAACACATCATGCATGGAGATACAGGCTGTGGGCAAGAGGAAGGACACAGAGCTCTATAATCTCTGAAGTAAAAACAAACCAGTTAAACAAACTATGCAGTTAAAACCTGTCGAGCATCAAACACAACTTAATATGTTTAAGTTAAACATTACACATTGATTTAAGTAAAATGTTGTATTTTAGAATTTTCCTAGTTTTCTATCATTTTATTTCTCTATATTTCATTCCTCTATATTCTATGTTTTTTAGAAAAATACTAGCATTATTATTATTATTATTATCATTATCATTAGTATTATACTTTTAACAACTAAAACATTAAATAATCACAATTTTGCAACCCATTTGCATGTCAATTACTTTTGTTCAACAACAGGGACCTTTATACTAAATATTATGCTGAATTAGAACGAACATTATGCAATCAGATTCCGAATTTTTATTTATAAACAATATACGTTTACAACAGTCCTTCAAATTACACCTATTGGGCTTTCTCAACAGCAGTCGCCCAACAAATGAAGTATCCAAAGGTCCAATCGACCAGCTCTGTCACTTTTCCTTAAAATACTTTATCAGTACACCAGTTTGTCATCGTACCTTGACAGTATTATGAGATGAGAAGATCAGACTGCTGGATCAGAGGAGTATTGGCTGCTGTCCTAGCCTAAACACACCCCGATAGGTACAGGCTCCCCTAATAAAGGTGAACGCGTCCTATTCTGTACTGTCTACCGATTGTAACCTGAAATAAACTTACAATTAAACGAGCTTTAATGCTGTTTTGGTGGCTAGTTGTTTTAGCAGAGGAGCAAATGCAGCCCACCGACCTGGACACGGATGCCACTAATTCCTTCACGAGTTTCTTCTCTACCTTTGCCGTTCGTGAAGCATAACGCCGAAGCTTGTCCTTATTTTTGGGAGCCACGAACAATTGCTTTTGTTCCCATATTAAGTGGCTGAAATGTCCTATTAGAACAGAATACAAATATGCGAAAAGGGGGATAGAGTCAGCCTATTATGATGTCCTTGATTGACAAAGAGCAGAACGAATCATATTAACCATTGTTGTAACAAGACTCTCTTTCATCCAATAGTAACACTCGGTGGGCGGGACCACCCCCGCGGCTCCTCTTTCTGTCCCCCGGATGTTCACCCTGGTCACCCTGGCAGCGTCAAACAATTGTCTACCTACAAGAGACTGTCTGCTTCCAGTTGATGTACATTTTCAAAATAGACTATTGAAATCTATACGTTTTGATATCCGCCACGTTAGTTTTGGTTTGATTTTTAGTTAAAACCGTAAGCCTGTCGGTTTTTGTTTTCTTCAAATGTGTCCTAATTCTTGAACAGTAAAGAGCTCAACACTAATACGTTTCATAAAATATATTTTCTTTAGATTCCAAAAATCATTTCACATGCAACACAATAAACTTCAGCTCAAGTTATAAAACCGACAAAGACAGAGCACTTATGTTGGCGCAAAGGCTTAGAATTGGCACCACGTTGGAAAAGTAAACCAAAATGTTTCCAGTCTTAATCAAAACATCGTTTACAAACAATTCTTGTTTAAAGTGCTAATGACAAACACATAAAATCATTACAGATGTCAATGCCAGTTCATGATAGCTACATAATTTACCAATTAGGTGACCATAGATTTCATTAGATGTTAACAAACTGGATACTTTATTCTACCATTTTTTATATAAAAGTTACCTATTAGAGTTTAAATTATTATTAGACAGTGTTAGAATATGTCTACCTTCATTTAGTCCATGAACACTGCTACACAGTTAAACAAGTAACGACTATGAAGGGGACTTAGTTTCCCCCAAACACATTCAAGGGGTCATCAAAAATATTGGGCCCTGTTTCTGCTGCTGAGCTAGGATCTTGGGCGGGCTGGTTCTTCTTAGACTTGGATGATGGCTTTACTGTTGGTTTTGTAGTCCCAGATGAGAAGATATCATCTGTGGAAAGCAGATATATTATATAACATCATAGTACATTAGAAGGAAGCAGTGTTTTGGAGAGATAACTAACCCATGTCATCGTCAAAAATAGATTTTGTCTCCACTTTCTTCTTTGCTTTCTTCTCTTTTGGCTTTGTGGTGTCAGTTAAGTCAGCAAAGATGTCAACATCATCATCATCAAACAAACTCGCATCCAAAGACACATCCTTGGGGTTTTTTTGGGCCTTAGGTTGTTGTTTTACTTCATCCTGTAAAAATGTATGATCAAAAATTGAATCAAGCATTGAAATGCATATCACAATAGGGGCAACATTAAACAGAACACCAGTCCTCACTATCATGATTGTTTTGTAAGTGAATTACAGAGTTCTTGATAATTACCTGAAAAACGTTAATCTCTGTTTTGGGCTTTTCTGTACTTTTTCCTGCTCCAAAGATATCATCATCATCTTCATCAAGGAAGGTCAAAGGTTTGGCTTTCTGGACAGGCTTCTGTTTCACTGCGGCAAAAAGATCTTCACCATAGTTGTCAAAAATAGAAGACTGATCCTTCTTGGAGGCTGTGATGGCTTCTTCCTTAATAGCTTTCTTCTGACCTTCCTCGGGTGACTTGGTTTTGTGTTTTGAGGAGGAAGGAGGCTTTGTGATGGATGCAGTGGCAAAGAGATCATCAGAATCAAATAGATCCTTTTCAGCATCAAGAAGTCTCTTTGGCCTGACTGCTTCATCTGGTATTTTGGCTGCAGCAGGGGTGGTGACAGGTATAGTAAGTGCTGAAGGTCGCAGTGAAACAGGGCCCAAGGTAGGTAATGAAGCAGCCATATCTGCTTCTTGAGCTTGTGAGGAGGAACTGTCATGTTGGACCTGCCCAATGGTTTCCTCAGACTGTTGTGCTGCCAAGTGTCTTGCTGCCCTTGTCTGGGGTCGACGTCGCCCTGCACCTTTAACACGACTCTACAGACCAAAGAAAGCAATTAAACGGACACTCTGGACCAGCGTTTTTCCAACTCTGTAACTTTGCACAGTAACAGTATGTATTTTTGATGTCCCTCTAAATAAACACACCTGATTCAACTCAACATCAGCTCAGTAGTGAAGCACTTAGAGACCTGAAATGGGTGTGTCAAATAAATGAGACATCTACACTGTGTGATGTGCCTCAAGGAACTGGGTTGAGAAACCTTTCACAAGCTGACAATATTCCACAAGCTGTCCCAAGATCATGACACTGTACAACGACATACTTCTGTCTGACGTACCTTGTTAGTATTCTCTAGCGTGTTGACCTGAGCTGGTGAGTCAAAGCTCACCCCTCCCTCGCTGGTGGTCTGAGGATCAAGGATGGTATCAGCAGCTGGTAGCGGCCTGGCAGCTGCAGGGAGGGAAGAGGGTGCCAGGCCCGGGATTACAGTGACGGCTCCTGGAATCCGTGGAACAGCACCTGGCAGAAGGCTGGCAGGGTTGACAGCTAAGCTAGCCTGAAAAGAACAGATAGGTATTCACATCTGTGACACAGCCTAAATCAATACAGACAGACCCCTTTGCTCAGTAGCCGAGATCAGAGAAGAGCGGGTCTGTTTGGCACTATTTCAGATACACAATGCCAGATGTAGAGTCCTGCAAGAGTGTTTTTTCTATCAGTCAAGATGGTGCCGTAATTATTTACAGCACTGGCAGAAAGACAGACAACGTTAAGGCAAAGCTGCAGAAATTCTGGTATACCCGAATAATGTGAAAATGTTAACAGGCAAAGATATACTGTGTGAAGACCAATATTCTTTTAACAGGCAACATGCATTAATGATACAGGAAAGGCGAGATCATTCTGCTTGTGTTTTATCTTATAGAAATATTGCATCATGTCAGGAAAAGTTAAAAAGTAGAAGAAATGGAAATATGTAGTAGAGATACTGTATTTAAAAAAGTTACTTGAAGTTCTCCAATCCTTGAGGAGGTTTTTTTAGATTTTATAGGGCTTGTAGGATCCTGTTCAATCAAATAATATACATATTATAAGGCAAATAATAAAGCAATTCCCTTATTTGTAAGGTACTGCCACACAAGTTTTATATGTGCAAAATAAATGAAAAAGAAAACTAAAGTGTTGTGTATTTAGCTATTTTTCAATAATAGCTTTATTCAATAACAAAAGTAAACATTTTCATAAACATACCTTGTCTGATGTCAGGGTTGGTTTGTCAAGGTCATCTTTTTTAGGTTTACTTGGCTTCTCTGGTACTTTCTGTGTTAGGAATAATGTTGTATAAATATCAGTAAACATAAGCATTACAGGGGCCTAATCAAACAAAATGAAATGATTACTATTAATATAGAACTTACAAAAAATTA
>JAZGTK010003478.1:0-27270 GCA_036877625.1 Ambastaia sidthimunki
GGTTGCAAAGATAAGATTACAGATTTACAGATGTCAGGGAACTACTTAATTGTTGTATAATTTATATTATAATACACATTGTGCAAATGTAAATCATAGCGATTTGTCAATAAATGTTTTTTTATTTAAATCAAACTTTATATATTTCAATTAAAAATATATTTTTTTACTGGGCCAAAACATAAACATACAAAACAAAGATTGATTAAAATGCACAAAACCCATCCCTTCAATACAGGTTTCTGTTTTGGGTAATAGAATTATTAATAAAAGTTGAGGCTTGTTTTCTTTTTTTTTCTTTACAAGGTCTCCTGAAAGCTGATGAGGTGTTTTGTATGCATGAGCTGGTGGCTGGAGAAATGTCTTCTGACATAAGCATGGGAGACGACAGATGTTGTTGACTAGAGGTGAGGGGACACTGTCCATCTGGAGGTGAGGGACTTCCGGGGATTAAGCAATTTAGTCAATACTGCTTTATCTCTTTACTACAAAATATGTATATATCTTTATGCCACATATATGGTATAAGACATACACGGTACATGTTTCTTATAAACCAAGAAACAAACAATAAGCAAACTTATAAACAATAAAGTTATAATGTTGGTCAAGGTTTCTTGCACCAAAAAACAAACTTTTCATTTCTTTTATCTATCCTCTCTCTAACCTTCAGTATATGTTTTTGCAACTCTACCTTTAAGACTTTTATACCTAAATCTCTGTTATGATTGTCTAACCTCTGCATGCTGTAGTCCACAGTGTTGTTCACCAGGGTGGGGCAAGTTGCTAAATACTACTACTCAGCAATTGACCAGCATTTTTAAAATAAGTTCAGAAAAATAATCAAAGAAGCAAGACAACTTTCATGACTCATGAGAAACATTGACAAGTACAGTTTTAGGTTGGGTGGTTTGTGAGGGCACAGCGGCCTGAAATATAACAGTTTGCCCACTGTATGTTTTTCATTTATTTTCTAATCTTACTTTATTGCATTCAAGCAAATAAGATGCACTCAGGATGGACTAACCTAATATGCAACAGCAGCACATAGCTAATAAATTCTAAATGTGTGAAGCTATTCCCCATGATGTGTAAAGACAGCTGTTAGCATGGCTCAATCCAGGGTGCGAAATCCCCCAGCAAACATGCAAACATGGCTGACAACAGCTGTCCTCAGAGACACACAATGCTGTAATTTACGACCGCAGATGCTTGTGAAGTTAAACTCTTGAGGGCTCCCTAATACCAATTAACTGATTGAATTGTTCTTCATCACAATGGTTGTCTCTCTAGAAGCCTGCGCTCTTCATCTGCAACTAATGAGGTGCACTGCACAGCTCTGTCAATCTCTGCTTAGGGATCCGAAAAAAAACAGATAATAGAGGAAGGATGAGCGAAATAGTGGAAGAATAAATACTAGGTGTTTGTCATAGTGAAAAAGTTTATGTAGAAGTAGTATGTCAAATAACTGTCTGTTGGTACAGACATTACAAACGAACATTCCAAACAGTGCATTGGGATAATATATTTACTGGGATAATGTATGAAAGTTAGTTATCTGATTGGACGAGACATGTTCTGGAAGTACTGGCATAGAACCAGAATAGCATTAGGACACTTAACTGCTTTGTATTATTCTGACCCAGTAACCATTCAAACAAAACTATGACAGAAGTAGATTTTCTTTGTTTTCTAGATTGCTCATTATCTCTCTCTCACAAGTCCTGCCTCCAGGAACTTCTCAGAACAGACCCAAACCATCATTGCTAGTTCTAGTATGACATTTCAAAATTAGTAAAAAAAGGCTTGAATGTATCTTTTAACCTTTCAACAGCAAATCATGAATTCATGATGCAAGAATGTGGTTCTCCACACAAAAGGTTTCAGGGACATTCCTTGCTTTTTACCTATTTACATTTTCACTTTTTTGTCATTGTTTGTTGTCCTTTAAATTGTTGTCTTAAAACTTGGTCTGAGCAAGTAATGTAGCATACCATTTTTTCCAAACCAGTAAGTGTGCTCACAGTTAGTTGGAGTATTTTGCTGCAGGCTACAGCACAAAAACTGTCAGGCAGAATTACACTAACAGTGCCTCAAATTGCGACAACCAACAGGTGCAGAGAAGCTTTTTTAATGGCAGTGGAAAAAATGTGCATAAATAGGGAAAGCAAAAACATGGCAGCCATTACATAATGTGAAGTTCTCGACAAAAATCCATTTACAGCCCTACACAACTTTCCACTCTAGTCATTCACACAGTAACACGCACTGAAAAACATCAGCCATTACTGCTGAGAAAAATCGCTTAGGGAGTTTACAAAAATAGTGCATCTATGTGCATTTGTGTGTGTATGTGTTTTCCATCGACATTCTTGACTCATTAAGATCTCTTTTGTTAATTGATTCTTTACGTTTCAGTTCTGCTTTCTGACTGTATGATATCAATAAATGGTTAGCAAGGTAATCTAGTAAAGTTACAGAAAGTAAAACGCATGGCGACTGTATTGCCCAGGAGTGGACAAATTCAGTTTGAGTGCATTGACCTTTAGCCAAAACATCTCAGGCTAAAAGGACGGAGTCGCTATTAAAATGGATGCCTAGCGGTGTTGTGTCAGAGCAGAGGTGACTGCAGCCTCCCTCTTCCCTTCATAATGAAAAGCGTCGCTCAACGTGGGCGTGCGATCTGCCATGCATGGATGCACCCTGCCCACCCCTCTGAGAATGACAGGCAGCATAGCTCACATTTAATCACACACACATACCGACACACTCGAACACCTGCGCTAAGATTAGCAACACAGCCTCATCTATCATCTGCCATGAATGGACTAGATCACTCATGGTGTCCGACTTGCTCATATGAAGTCTGTCATTTCTACTGCCTGTGTAATTACCCAGAAGCACTTAAAACGGCTGCATGAGGACCTGTCTACAACTGCACTCAGGGTGTTTCAGCGTGACGGCCAGATTTAGCTTCTTTCCAACAGTAATGTAAGAATATAAGCGCAACAAGTCATTTGGCATTCCACAGGCATGTGTTGTGTGAAGAGTGCCGGTTTTCCTTACAGGATGACCAAAAAGGAAGTGTTTGCAAATGAGTAAAAAACATCACTCACCCGCCCTTGATGTAGTCTAGGAAGGTAACTTCGGTGTCGACAAGAAATGACAGCAGCGTAACCTGAAGATAAAAGGAAGTCAGTAAATCTGTGGAATGACTTCTAATTTTAAACAAAACCCAATGGCCCCAGGCATCCACATTAAATCAGATGCTAGGGTTGCTACTTTGAAACTGTACATTGCCAAGATACAGCTTCTCATAGTTTATAATAGTTAAATTAGCCTATAGCAGTTAAACTACCCTTTTAAAAGAGCAGTTAACTACACTAACTACACTGAGGTTATATTGGGGGGGCAATATCTCTTAAAACATACCAGATATTTTTGTTATTACAGCAGTATTTATCATACAATATGTAATATTATACATTTTATCATATATTATACAGATTTAATTAGGTGATATATAATTCAACAGATACATTTACATAAATTACAAATAATGAAAGTCTGAAAAACACAAAACTTAAGAAAAGTTAAATTTTTGAGCAGATACACATTTGGGAATTTTTTTAACTTTTGTACTGGTTCATTTACATGAACCATCTGAACTCACTAAAATTAAATGAACTTGGAAACAGCACTTTAGCATGTTGCTATTGTACACCAAGAATCTCAAGAAAACACTGTAGTATCTTGATTCTACAAAACCAATTTTGGTAAAGTTTGCACCGTCACCACCAAAAATAACATACTAACATGAATAAAGCAAGAATCATGTTTCTTTTACCGTTCCAGAGTTGAGGTATTTTTTCTTCTTGCCTTTCTTTTTGGGGTTTATGACCTGTGAGGCAAAAGTGAGATTTTATTATTAATAAAATATAGGGAATAACACACATTGTTGATAAAAAAACTACAAACAATATAAAACTGTAGGTGTTACTGTAGCTTAACTGGTAGCACAAATGTGGCTGCAAGCAATGCGATGGTCGGGAATCATTACACCAGTAAATTGTGATAAGTTGAGAAAAAGTCTGTCAAATGTGTGAAAGTAAATATAATTTTGTCATTCATTTAGTCACTAGTCACATCATGCATTTAGTCACTATGCAACAACTTTTCTGTCATTAAAACCATGCAGACATTCATCTTCTCTGTTTAAATTTGAAAAGTATATGATTTAATGTAAAAAGAAAAGAAACAAAGAAAAAAAAATTGTAAATAAGAAATTATGCACATCATTACCTTGTAGATTTATTTGAATTCCTTTAAAGAATTAGTTTAGCCAAAAATTATGTTTTTGCAGTTTATGTTTAATAAATGGTCTGGGTGGATTGGAGAGGAGGTGTGAACATAAGAGTATGACTACATAATACACCAAACTCAGAAAAGAGCAGAAATCCTGTTTTCCAATATCTTTGCCTATTAATTAAAGCATTTGTGATATTTTCACGGGCAGTGAATGGTCCTTTCTGAAGACATATGGTTTCACATAAACGCCAACACACAGCCATACACACACACATGCACACATACTTTGTAAGAAACAGACTGATGCAATTTATTTACATCCATTATATACTCTGCCAACTCTTATAAAACAAACACAAAAACACATATATAGGGTGTCCAGTTACATTTTTAAAACAGTAATGACACAAATCCCTGGTCTTCAGAGAGATAAACGTTAAATTATATAAACTGTTATCTAACCTAACAAACAGGAAAGTAGTATGAAAGTAGTGCTATCTTAAAATATCGCAGCTACATCTACAAAAACTTTTTTGTTTATTGGTCAAACCTAAACATTTAACCTTGTTATCAAAACTATGCAATTGTCAACATTTTTTATTCAATTTATGGGAAATATGTTAATTAATATTGTAGTTAATATTGTAAACAAGTGTCATGTGTCACAAATCAGTGTTTTAAGCAGTATTATAAAACAACTTGTTTTAGTTTGTCAATGTCTCACAGCTATCAATACTAAATGTATTTAAACAATTTGAGAGGTCATAATTTAAAATATTTAAAATTTTCTTTGAAAATTTAATTTGAACATTGTTTTATTGTAGACTACTATGAAAACATGCTGTAATTGCTGAATCTAAAACATCATTTATAGATTATGTATTTGATGTTCAAATGTCTCGCTCACAAAATCTGAATGTATTTGTTTTGTTATTTGGAAAGATTTTACTTTGCCACCCAGAACAAATAGAACAACGTACAAAAAAATGACCTGTCATTTTTTGTAAAAAATGTCAGTGCAGTTTGTTTTTAAATCTGTCACATTGTAGAACAGAGGCTGCAGTTTAGTTGGCATTAACATGCGATCAGACTGGATCATCAGCCAATCAGGACATGTTCCACATCAAGTAGATTCTGTACGCTGATAGCTGATCGGATCTATGTTTTCTGCACAATATTTAAATTAGGTCTGTTATTTTTTTGTTCATAGTCGACCTGAAATTCTGGGTTTAAAAACTCTTTAGTTGCTGGGCTGTGTTTTAGGTTCTGTAAAATGAGTCTTTTCTAAAAAAAGACTTCTAGTATATATGCCTCGCAAAACCATCTAGCTATGTGCACTGATTCCTGTACAGAAGAATCAAGGTGGGGTTTTGTGTGACCTATGAATGCACCTACGATTTACATCACACAGAGCTCTGATCACAATGTGTCCTCAACTACCTCTGTACTTGTTTATACTTACAAGTGTTTACACTTCTCTTTTCATTGTCTATGTTGGCAATATCCAGGTTGGATGTTAATGTCAAGTGTAAACACAGCCTTTGTTATAGACTGAACACTTCAGAAAAAGCAGTTAGGGTGTACTCACACTTGACACGGCTGTCCCCCCCTCCCCACTCCCCCTGCTGGTCTGCACTCACACTTGCACTTAAAGTTCCGGGCATGCTTACATCATTAACAATGCAAATTTTTGTTTTGGAAAAAAAAACACTTTTGCTAATACACTGCCTAATAGATTTATCATTTGTGCCGTGTAAGATAATTATCATAAGATTATTACTGAGACTTAATGGAGCAATTTGCAGCTTTACTTGCAATTCCTGTTCATCAACAAGGTAAGAACCAGACCCGTTACAAACCTACATATACTCAAATTAATTAAATTAATTGCAAAATGTATATAACCACTCATCCAAGTGGTAATATAAGGTGTTTGCTGTCGTAATGATGAGCAGCTGTTCCATATTCTGGTACAGTTAGCGCTTACATTACAAGTGAACCGTGCCCGAGCCTAATCGAACCGTACTCTGGCCCACCTCTTTACACTGGTTAAACAGGCTTGTAAAAGCCTGGATTGAACCGCGCCCAGAGTACATAGTGTGAGTACACACTTGGTGTCTTTAGAAATGACTAAATTTCCTGACAACTTACCTCATAGACGTTGAATTGTGACTGGCCTCTTGATAGCTCTCTGTAACTTGTGCTGAATTCTCCAATAAAGTCATGGCTTTTAAAACACACGAACAGAGACACACACATGCACATCTGTCAGCATTGAGAAACTTCTGTTGAATTTGTCTCATAATGTGCTTACTTGGCTGAGATAAATTCTGATCTTTTTACAGTACTCAGCCTTTTATAATGCTATAAAAATGATTCATTATCTTAGATCAAAGCAGCCCCAAAAATCCATTAAAATGACTTTTATGGTTATCTAAATGCATTACAGAGGTCTAATGGCTGACTGGGTTTTATTTGCGTTGTTAATCGCCCACATAAATGTGCTGACATATATATAAACTCCAAACACAGATGAGGTGACAAATACTAATGGTTTAAATTTGTATAGTTACAAGCTGCTACATTTAGATGCTGAACAAGTTACTTAAAATTTTATGCTATTTAAATTGAGTCCTCAAAGGAGGGGCTCCCGATCAAAATGTATCAGAATGCAATTCATCATGCAATGCAAAAGACTGCAAGCTGCGCTATAGTAGGCATTAGCATAAACTGTCTTTTATATCTTTCTCTTTTACTCTCAATTACTCTCACGAAGGAGCAACAATTCTTGCAAAGCAAGTCAGTTAAACTGTCAACACAGAATCTTTTTGCACTCTGTTGCAAAAAGAACACCTGGCCACCTTCTTATTTATGCAATTTTCTAACACATTAAAAATGTGATTTAATGTAAGCTTTGGTAACGCCACTGTCACACAAGAACTATAAGCTAAAAGTCACTGATAAGTATAACACAATATATTTAACTTTAATATGTTTATTTCAAAATTATCAAATACAAATGGTTCAAAACTTACTTGGTTAGGCAACTTTGTTTCTGATTACAAAAAAAATCAAAAGTATGTAAGTAAAAGTATTACAAAACAACGCTTTGATGCGGTGCAATTCTTTAAGTAAGCACTAATTACTATCCTCGGGCCTTACAGATCTGTGATACCTACAATTTACTTGTTAATAACACATTTAAAATAACAGTGTTGTCCTTTACTTTTGTCCAGTAATCATAGGAGTCTGTCTGTTTCATGCTCATTTCCTGTTGCACATTGACAACACCTCAGCTATCATTACACTCATGAATTAATGGATGTTAGATACGGTGTGAAGTATGTGTGACTGTTTACAGGTCATTTACCTGCCATCTCGATCCCAGTCATACACTTCAACCTTGATTGTTCTGAGAGAGAGAGAGAGAGAGAGAGAGAGAGAGAGAAAACTGGTCAGAAAATTGGTTCACATTCACCATCTGAAATAGGAATCCATCTATGATGAGAGTGTTATTTCACACCAGAATAATTTGTGTTTTTCATCTACTGTAGAAAAAAACAATGTTTCTGTATGATTGAGACAGAGAAAGCTCATCATGACAAGTGGTTGATTACACAGTACAGTGATGGTTCCAGATGGTAATACCTTAAAAAAAATTAAATTAAATACAAAACCAAGTGTCATTCGTCATTTAGAAACTTCTATCAAATTTCCTCATCCTCCTTTCATATTTCATAAATATTTAAAAACTGTGTCAAGTTTACACAGGTCATCACAATAACTTAAACATGTTCCACAATGTTTGACAACTACAAATTGTGCAAATACCTTTGTCTTAAATCTATTTTAAACAATATACCAATTGTTTAATAACTTTTAAATATCTCTGGGTTATAGTTGTTATCCCAGTTTCCTGAGAATAGAGATGAGACACTCCATCTGATAAAACTTGCCTTCAGCATGGCCGGTGTGTGAAGCACGTGTCTGTTGTCGTGATTACATTGTGTGTAATCACGACAATCTTACTGGCCCACGACATTGCGTGACGTGCAAAAGGTGCACCCGTGAATATAATAGGGCACCTGCCAGGCACATCATCAACGTTTTTGTCTGAAAGAGATGTGGGAAGAACCCCCCTGAAGAGCCATATTGAGGCACAGTGACTCTTTTTCTATTCTCAGGCAACTGGTGGTAACCGTAACCCAGACATGTTCTCTTTTACACTGTTACATTCTTTCTGTGTGACTGACATGTTCAACTTGTTGATCGTCTATATTCTTATATTAATAAAGGTTCTGTCAAGTTATCGTGAGGGAGAGAACCCAGGCGCAGACAGTCTTAACAAAATATATTTTTATTTCAACAAAAACTCCCACGAGGGGGGCAGAAACAAAAAAACAAACAAGACTGAAATATTCTAAATAGAGCTCAAAACAACAAAAAATGAGGCAGGATACAACACACACCAAAAAATACACCGCACAAGACAGCGGGCACAAGGACATTAAATAGAGAAGGCAAACATGGAGGGTAATGAGGCAAACAGGTGAGGGGCAATTATTATTTGGATAATTAACAAGGAGACAAGTGGGTGGGGTCAAGACTCACGACAGGAGAGCATATGGCACAAAGCAAACAAACAATGGTCATGTGCTTCCACACGAAGACAAGCAACACACAAATCACAGAAGACACACAGCATGAGATGGATCCTAACTCCAAGATACAAGAACCATGACTATGCCTGAGTCAGGATCCAAACATCATGCACTGACACAAAAACAGAGCTGTCAGGATCCTGGCGTAAGAATTTAGTAAAAAAAAACAAGGAAGCCAGGACCCTGACAGGTACTTATGTAGCATGAAAGCATTTAGGGAATTTTTAGAAGGGGGTTATTACAGGAGCTGTCTTCCACAAGTCACTCTAGTGCTGCCATGACCCCCTGTCTAGTAAGATTCTTTGGGGAACAAATATCAACTGTGCTTGTGACTCCTAGGGGTGTGACTGCCACATGAGTATTGAAGCATTGTCAAAACACACTGACTCCATCACTCGGGGACACTGTTGGTGATGACAAAACTCCCTCAAACCCTACCTAACTGCGAGGCCCAATAAAGAGAAACCTACTGTACTGGGCAAAGCAGGTCTCTCCCCTGATCTCTGAGGAAATGAGCTAATGTAGTTGTTAGCTATAACCACTCAAAACTACTGTCTTCTGCCTTACATGGAGAAGGAGGACCCTCCATAGCAGGCTGCTACTCCATAGTAGGCTGCTACTCAGCCCTCCATAGTGATGGTACTACTCCCAGAAGACCATAAATCTAAAGGGAGCCAGCATAAGAGCTGGTTACGGCCACTTAAATTACCATTTCCAGAGCTCCAGGAGAGCAAAGGACCCACTGTAATGAGGGTACTACCCTACACTCACCCCAGAAGACCAGAAGTTCAAGGGGAGCTAGCAGACAACTAGCTACAGCCATTCAAACTAATGTTCTCTGTGCATTACCGAAGGGTAAATCCAAAGGAAGCCAGAAAAGCCAGTGTTTTGGTAATTCATGCCAACCTTTAAGATGTGCTACCCTCACTTGGTTGTGTTTTGAGTTGGGGGTGTGGTTATGGTTGGGGGTGGAGTTAGGATTAGCTGCTAATTGTATAGTGGATAACACAATCTGATAAGGTAACACAGATTGTCATAACACTAGCTATGCCCACTCGAAACTATGTTCCTCATATTGAACTCTAAGTAGGGCAGAGGAGCCTCTGTAGTGAGGGTACTAATCTACATACATCATAGTGAACAAAAAATACAAGTGGTTGTAGCTATCTACAACCACTCAAAACTACTGTCCCTTTTATGAGCTCCGGGGGAAATGGAGGGCCCTAAATAATGAGGGTACCACTCTACATTCACTCATAGGGCAAGGAATCCAAGGGGAGGTAATGGAGGCTAGCTAAAACCATCAACAATTACTGTCCACTTTAATGAGCTCAAAGGATAGCTGGAGACTGCTTAGTGATGGTGCCACTCTATGCTCAACCCAGGGGAGTCAGTGATAAGGAACCCAAAGAACCATATTAATCTCCCGCAACAGGGGGAGGATGCAATTTGTGGGAGCCAGCTAAAAGTGCTAGATACACCCATTGTCCAGCAGTCCACCAGGAGGTGGAAAACCCCCACTAAGCAGCCAACAGGGGCTCAAGAGGGGGCTCAAACTCTGGTCTCCTGTGTTCAGTGACAGCACACTAATGACTCAAACCATGGGAGACTATACCCCCAGTGTGCTACTTCTGTCCAAGAGAGATTAAAGGCCAAGTAGTAGGAGGGCCCTGCATCGAAATCTGAACCCAAAGAGAGGGGCTCTGCTCTTAACTGACCCCAAGTACCAACTTTCCAAGGGAAGCCAACAGAGTGCTAGCTACAACCATTCGAAACTGCAGTCCACTGAAACCCAAATTCAACAAGAACAGTTGCAAAAGATATGGGCAAGAGGACTTTCCACAAGGGGAGTTTAGAAATCTCTGAGATCAGGGATGGCGTGCACTAAAGGGGCTTAAAGCATGGCTTGAACATGGGTCTCATGTGACTGTGCCATTTGCCTGTGTCACAAGGCCTACCATGAAAAGCTCTAACAGCGAACAGAGAAAATTCATAAATAAAACCTCATACAGAGCGAGGGTGACACTCAATGTTCAACCCTGTTGAAGGCCTCGTTGTTCTGACCTTCTTAGACCACTGTCTGTGCAGACGTGTTGATGAACCCCAGATGGCAAGAATGGCACATCAAGGAGAAATCACTTTTCCTTCTCCTGGATGTCAGCTAGATATCTCTCCATGACCACCATAAGACAGCCCTGTTGTAGCAGCTGCTGGTGGCCCAAAGAGCCAATTCTATAATGTGGTGCAGCTCAGCCACTAGGAAAGGGAAGCCCATCCCCCTAGTCCAAGTTCCAGTAGGTCAGCCTGGCACTTAGTTTTTTCAACATCCTCTTTGAAGACCATGAACACCCTAGTAACCACATAGCAACATGTCAAAAGCCTTAGCAAATGCCTGTTACCCACAACACTTGCATTTGCACACGAAAAGGACCACATTTTCTTACAAGTCCTAATTCCTATTTCTACTATCTATCTCTAAAATCAGTTTACTTAATGTCATTTTCCTTTCAAGGAAAAAAGTAATAAGATCAGATTAGTGTGTTTGACAGAAAATAATTACAACTTCTACTGACAGGCATGTGATGAGTTTTCACAATGCAAATAGAACAGCTATGTCAATTGCATAGAGCTTTAACGCAACACGTACGCTAACAAGAACCCAATCCCCACAACATCCCTTAGCACCCATTCTTTGTGTTATCGTCACTGAGGCACTCCTCACGTCTTTATGAGAGTGTGTGCGTTAGCTTATCTTGCATCCCAGACTACCCTGGTTGCCCAGTGCTCTTCCTTTCTGTCCATCAGTCTCTCTCTCTTTCGTCTCCCACATGTTCAATTAGAGATAAAGCCATGGCATTGTGTGGGAGAGTCTGCTACGGCACCAATCGATGCTCCTCAGCAAGATTAGCGCTACTGTGCAGTTGCTTCCTGTTAATTGCCACACAGCAAGATCCTTGTTTGAGCCACTCCTGGTGGGGCTTCTGGGATATGGTCAGATGCTGGATTTCCCTCTACATGGGGACTCTGAATGTCCCATTATACTGTCTCTAAGATATTCCTCAATGATGTCAAAAAACCAGTTTCCCACAACCAATCCGAACTCAGACTTCTCACAACCAATCAAAATATAATTTAGTCCTTACCTATCATAATCACCATTGCACAGAGCTCTGACAGGTATTTTGAAGGCCTGCCACACAGGGTTTAGAGTATTCTTCACCACCTCAGTTTTATGGCAAATGGTAAATCTGTAAGACAACAAGAAATCAGTTATATTATAGTAATGTGGTTATAGTAAGACATTATAGAAATACAGTAATGTGTTTGAACAGACGGTTGTATTATTCATACAGGATACACATTTTATATTGAAGGTTTTTACCTTCCATTCATTCATTATTTAAGGCCTGTCTGACTACTGAAATGTCTATAATTAGACACAAAACACTACTGAAAATTCTATTTGCCTAAACTGAAATATCCATTTATTATCCGCACATCACAGAGGAGTTTAACAGTAATTATGTATATTGAAAGTGATTGAAAACAGTTACGAACAGTAATGTTTTTGGACAGTCATATTGCTCAGCATCATCTGGGCTTTTTCGGAAACTGAACAAATATTTGACATAATTGGTTTGACTTTTAGACAGTGGCCCTTGAGCTAAACCTCCCTCAACTCCTTACAGCCACAGGATTTTCTTTAAAAACAGACTCTGTTCTCTAAAGGACAGACACATGAATAGATTGCTCAGTTACAGGCTCAGTACACAGCTCAATATTGGCCTTTTTCCTATTTACTTTCTCTCTTTGTCCCTTTCTCAAATACACATACACACACATTGCACACAGTGTGTGTGTGCAATTTTAGTATTGCTGACAAATGATCTTAAAAATGTCATGCTTTGCTGTGAGGTGGTCTGGGGCCAGTCACAGTACTAAAACGAGATGCCAAGTAATGACCATCTCTGCCTGCTTGCCAGAAAACAACAGTGACCGTTCTTTTTTTAAAACAATATATTTAAAGTGATTTTTTTAAAGATTGCAACCACATCCACACTACAGATAAACAGTTTTATCATCTTGCCTCTTCTAAATGCTTAATCCCTTTATGCTTAAACCCCTCTGCGTTGACAACCAAATGTACCAACATTTGTATAAACTAGTTGTTAATGAACAGGTGGACAGTGAGAAAATAGGGCAAAAAAAAAAGCAGTTGTCCATAGTTTGTACTGTAGTGGATCTACCCCAAAGCAAAAACATTCTTTATGAAACATCTCCTCAATAATAAAAACTTTTCCTTTTTTTGTCTCAGATTGAAGAAATCTAGATGTATTGAGGACCGGAATTAAGTAGATAAGCAGAGATTATTCAGAGAAAACCACTGCTAATCCATGTGCAAATGACTATGAGTATTCACCCACAGGAATTCAATGGAAAGCCATTTCCTGTACAGATTCAGAACATTGATGTTGTGAGTAGTGTGTGTAGCTTTTGTGTGTGTGTTTTACTCACGTTCCATCCTCATTACTACGGTAGAACACTAGGAAGGGGTCAGATTTTCCAAAGAAGTCCTTTTTGTCCAGTTTGTTGCCACAAAATTGCATCATCACAGACTCCTGCAGGGCGAGAGTGTTTTAGAGGAGAAAGCAGGTTATCAGGCCAAACAGGCAAGTACATGCGAATTTAGGGCACTTAGCAGAGCAGGAAAAAGTAATATCAGTACAAATGAGTAGAATAGTAACCATTTGAGGTTTTCAGATGACTAACATTATGTTAAACAGCTTGGCTTGTACTACTGTACCCAGATGGCAAGGCTAAAGGGGCTAATCACAAATCCATTTGACAAGCTCTTGTGTGCACACATGCGTACTGTCTGTGTGAGATGCAATGCTCCAGCAGGGAATGGGATAAGGTCTATTGATCCCTGTTGTGAAAGACAAATGTAATAATTACTCTAGCAATGCAACTGGAGGTCTTTTTAATATATGTGTGTGCGTGAGCACAGCTGGAACTTTTGGTGCATAACACATGCTATTACTGAATGCTGGTTCATGACTACGACCATAGGCACGCTAAGAAGGCAAATTACATTAGTTCTGGTCCAAAACCTAGTTCTATCTACTACTGACATAGGCAGCTGTTTAGTTCATTCTTTCTAATACAGGCTGACGTCAGCATGTGCTTAGGCCAACAATGTCAAATTCTATCTACTAAAATTAATATACCCAGAAACACACAGAAATATTTGGTAACATGTTCAGATCAAATCCATCCACCATTTTGCTGTCACACAGGCAGCATGCCTGCGGTGCCTAAAAATGTCTTGGTAGGCAGCTCACTAGGGCTTGTAACTGGTTAATGGTAGCCAATCTCAGCTGTACATAAACAAACGTATATCCCCAGGGTGCAGACAAGACCCCATATCAAACAATCAATATTAGCTCTTACCCTGCAGTTGCTTAGCTCCTCTGCCTTGACAATAATTGTCCCACATTTCTTGCCAGGAATCCCCCTGCATTTGGGAAAAAAAAATGGACATTTAAGTCATAAATGTGTCTATTAAGCAGTGTGACTGTATAGATCTATCTTTACAAATGTAAGACTGCAAAATGTAAATTTGTTTCTGATAGTATGCATCTTGCATCCTCATTAACACACACAGAAACTGACATTATAATCTTTTCTGTTTCAGACACTCTTTTCCAAGTGACTTGAACAATATAACAAGCAAATTGTCATAACAACCAATAATATAAAATTAGTAAATGATGTTCATGCTTTCTGTTTAACATGTATTACATCACTTTGAAAGACACGTGCGTAGCCGGGGTCGCGACTTGGGCTTCCTGTGCGCGTGGGTTGTTTGAGGTATTTTGGCTGTGCGCGTGTCCTGGGTGTGCTCAGTCTACCCTGCACACTGTTTTAGAAGGCTGTCTGGATGCTTCACTTTCTCAGAAACCACTGAGATAGGTAAGAGCCTTTGCATGCAAAGACAGGTATTTCTGATGGCTATTTATTCAAATTGTTCAAACGTGTTGTAGTTATCATCAGTTCAATTAACTTTATATTCCTAAACCAATTACACTCTTAGTATCACTAATTAGGTTTACTAATATGCATGAACAATAACATTTGCAATAATACCATGTATTGTGTATACTGTGTTATACGTATTCATTAATTTCAAAACTTCTTTGAAACAATGCAACAGTGTTAAATAAAGTATATAAATGAATTTGAATTTCATTTTGAATTGAACCACTTATCAACAAAATATTATTACAAATATTAAATGCTGGTTAAATGTCAAATTTGTAATTTTCAAATTTATGTAATAAAAACATATATATATATATATATATATATACAAATATTATAATATATAATCTTAAAACTAACACAAACAAAAAGCCACAAAACTTAAAGTCAAGGTGTATAGAATTTCCAGGTTTTATTAAAGATCTGCTTCAAATCTAAAATGTTCTCTGAGGCCCATGTATAATTGCGTGGGGGAGGTCAAAGTCAGGATGTTTCCCAAGAGCATGTTGGCCTTTCTGTAGATCATCTGCCAGGTTTCTTCTGCTGTTGGTTATGTAATAATTTGACTCACTGGATGGAGTCTTGATTAAAGTTTATGAGAGCTGTCTCAAGTGTATACAGAATATAAGTGAGTGTAATTGGTCTGGGGCTGTGCCATTGTGCTCTGGGCAGACCTGATCTAATGTCATGTAGCAAAGTGAGCATTGTTTGGGTACATTATTAGTATAGTGTTCATAATGTTTATTGAGACTGTCAAGCCCCAAAAGAGACATCGAAAATAATAATCTTAATAAAAAAGAAAATGACTTTTTTAGTGTATTCCATATGACTTGTGCACAATTGTTCCCCAGTCCCTATTCACTACGGAAAAGAAAGGCCAAGATAATCTTTATTTTTTGTGATCCACAGCAGGAAGACAGTCGTAAGAATAACATGAGGCGATAATGACACAATTTTCAAAGTGAGCTGTTCCTTAACCAAAGTGACAAACCCAGATAACCACCTCTTACCATCATGACCCAAAGGACTTACTATGCTTTTCATGCAAAGAGCTCTTGAGTGTGTAAATGGCCCTAATTCATTCATATGACCATAGCTGTAATCTGATTTATGTACCGTTAGATGATTTACTAAGCTATAAAAACAAATCTGCCTTGTTTTATTGTCCCACTGTTTGGTTTTACATAGCTGTAAAATGTAATATTAGAAAAATGAGGACCCATGTAAAAGATAAGACTTGATTTCTTGTATGCACCTTGCCTCCACCCAATCTGCTAAAACCACCACAACCTTCAAAAACAAATGAATAAATGTAAATGAGTTGATTGAGTTAAACACCTTTCATCAACATTCTTTTATATTTAATTTTTACATGTTCTGGTTCTCTAAGCTTGACTTTAAGAGTAAACAAGCTAAAATTGGGATCTGAGGTTTACATTGAGCAAGGTCTGTAATGTTCAATTTCCTAGCTGAATTACTTTCATTGGGTTAATCTAACTATGAGGCAATTCCATTTCAACAGAATGGCAGTTGGTGTTGGATAACAATGTTCATTAAAAACAAATGAAATGAGTTAACAAATGACTTCACATGTGTTTGACTATTAGACAAAGACATTCAGTTAAAACTCTGCATAAACAGGAAATTAAGAAAGGCAAACGTATTTTATGATGGCGGTGTCAGTAAGACATTTTGTGTCTTTAACGATTATACTGTGGTTAAAAATTCCATGAAATGCTTTGAAACACTTCCTTCCTGTGGTGAAATTTCTTGTTGCAACAGGAAGTTGAGGTAGGACAAATCAAAATTATTTGTCACTTTTTTTTTAAATAAAAGCCTTGGGTTACATCACATTCTGGTAAAATGATTTTCTACTTCCTATTGCAAGTCAATAGTCAAAGTTATTAGGGGAGCTGATGCTCCTATATAAGTAGCTGATTAGATTTTAAACTAAAGACTATAGAGTCTTTTTTAGAATAACGTGCCAGGAATGATCAGGAATGTTTATTAAATAAATAAGATTGAATTTGATTGTATGTGTTCAATTACCTCCTACTCTGAAATGTAATTGAGCTATTAATACATGCTTTATTAATAAAGTGACATGAAGACAGTTTCAGAAATGATTAGGTGGTTCTGTCCAGACAAATCTTCCCACACACTATTTTTGTACTGATTAAAAATCTCACACATTTTTAATTAAGCAACGGGGTCATTTAATACTGCCCTTGTATCTTCATTACGTATCTCCTCTACTCTTATTCTAAAAAAAGAGTAGAGCAAGTTTAACATGAACAACCTAATGTTTTTATATGTAAAACTTACAATGTTTTTTGTTAAACTTGCCTCCACATTGTGTTATATCTTTAATATTTCACTTTCCAACCCAATTAAACATTGGCACATACGACCCTAAAAACACTCAATGCAGTTTTGTGAAAACAGACACTTCTTGCGTCAGAGTGCAATTCATAACACATGAATCAGAAGTGCATGTATTCTCAGTGCTGCCAAACTGGAGCAATATCACAGCATTAAGTTGCTGAGCAAATACATTTAAATAAACTCTTGACATGTTTATACCTAGTAACCTAATTAATAATACATCTGGTGGGACAGACATTTCAATGTAACTGCATTTCTCCTTGGGTACTGAGGCTTATTACTGCAACAGAAGTCTCATGTAGCCACACCTTTAGACTAAGGCAGGAGGTCTGGACTTTATAGCAGCTTTCATCAGCCAAGAACCACGCAAGAGACCGAATGACTGACATGAAAAGCGACTAATCATAGTTTGTTTTGTTCAGTGTCACGTTTCCAGGTGGACCACTAAAGAACACAACACACGTTTTCTCAGAAATCCTGTAGAATTCAACCAATCAGATACCAACTTCGAAAACTCCAAAGCCCAGCCCTTGGCTGAACACCTGAAGCTAAGTCTACTGCAACAGTAAAGCAAACTACACCAAAGTATTGTCTTGTATTTTATGTAATATCCTACATTATAACTTTAATAGAGTGTTATGTACATATACTCATATGGCAGGCTATGTATTCATTATCAAATAAATGAAAGATGAACAAGTCAGTAGAGGAAAGAGGAGAGTCATTTTAAAGAGATTTTAAAGCTAAATCGTTCCCCAGCATAGTGCAACAATTATACACTGCACTTTGTACATTCTCAGATGACAGACAGAAATCGTTTTGTTGCATAAAACTGCAAAACATTACAGCAAGCATAGGTTGACCCATGAAATGGGAGGAAAGCGTGAAGTGTTAGAAACCCCACCGTCTCCATGACAACCTCAACCTGTGCTGCTGAGGCAAGGAACCCAGCGGAGATATCCAATAAAGATGAATAAGATGTCGCCTCATAGGCTCATGCATATTTAACAGAATCATTTTGATGTGAACAATGTTGTAGTTCAAAAATGATTGTAATATTGAAATTGGCAATGAAGAACAAGAAGATTTAATGATTTGAGAACAGTGTTTACTTCAACAGCGAGTATGAATCAATCAGATATTTGTGTGAGTAATAGCTAGTTTTGACTTAAACAACTTGCAATGCAATGCATTTCTATTGTTTAAATATGTAATTACAATTCCCTCAATTCCCTGCTCCTATACAGTAAATATTTAAGCATTTCACAAAGGGTCTTCTTCAACAGTCTCTTAGCAACAGAGACATGTGATGAACTATGTGACAAACAACATTGTTCTAATATTAAGTTTTTGAACCTCATCCAAGAGCATCCAGGATGCTTCAAAACAGACTTTCTTGAATCATTCAAACCCGCACGAACACACAAACACACCAAAATGCTTTTTTTCTCATTCTGTTTTTCTATATTCAGTCCCTCCTGTAAGTCCTAATCAAGATGCATGCATTTGCAATCAGCACTTCGAGTGCAGAGGTAATTAAGTACTGGAGACACAGCGGTGGAATGGCTGTTTTTTCTGTCTGTGCATGTGCAATTATCTCCCCACTGTCGACAGAGACCTGAATGAAATAACAAGTATCATTAAAAGCAATCTGCTTCTTTATCCGTAATGTTTTTTTAGAAATGCACTTTACAGAATTGACCTTACTTCATATTCTGGCAAAAGAACAGATATGAGTTTGTGCATTTCTGCATTCGTATTTGCCTGCGGTAGCTCTGATTCTTCACTTTATACTAACTCACTTTATAGTAGCATGTATTATGCAAGACATTACAAAATGTCCTGCTGCCTGTCACGGTCATGGTTGGCCTGGACAAAAACAAAGACTAACATGGAAAAGTTTATTTTTTCACTTTTGTTCTTGTCCAATTAGGAGCAAGTGAAGCATAAAATTTGTACTTAAAGTTGCAATCTATAACTTGCTTCTTTATCACTGTCTCTCTTTGAAACATAAAATTTCAAGTTCCCTTTTGAGGGAACTCAACACTCATCTGGTTTTAAGCTATGGGGAACGCCTTTGTGTGACCAGTGTCTGAATTGTCTAATCACAATTGTCTAATCACTGAAATGTCTAATCACACCAATCTAATTGGCCCATGGCAGTGCTTGATGCGCATCAGGTGCATCTGTGAAGATATTAGGGCACCCGTACAGCCTGTCATTTTTGTCTTCAGGAGCTGTTTTGTCTGTTCTCGTGTCATAGCGCTAATGGATCCTGCCGCAAAAAACTTCACTCGAGCTGAATGTGCATATTGTAAGGGCTTCTTACTGTAGCAGCTCCACTCTTGTGGCGTGCTTGGGTGAGCTCAGGCGGCTGGCCCTATAGATCGGGTCCCGCCGCTGTGGCTCCATGAAAACTCCCTTTGTGGGGATCACAGGTGGACTTAGCAGAGGAGCTGAGGAAGGGCATGGTTGTCGCTCCATCTGTGGTCCACTGGCTCAGGGGGAGTGCTCATCGGCATCCTCTGATCTGTCTGACAACCTTCTGTTGCCAGCAAGCCAGGAGATGCAGGATGTGGCTGAAGAGGTTAAGAGTGTGAAAGGCCGAGGGGCCTTCCTGTCCCACATATGAAGAGCTTTTGGAGGTCATTTCTCACAATACGGAGAGGTTAGATCATCCCTGTTGGCATCAGAAGCCAAGGATAGGGGAGCTATTTTAATGGTTCAGCAAGGGCTTAGTAGATCATTGTTACAATCGCATGAGCAATGTGAGTTGGGCTGCTGCCCCAGATATTGGGGTTCAGCTTGAAGGCAGCCCCTGTTTTAGCTCTATAGAAAATAGCTGTTTTTATAGAGAGTAGCTCATTGTTGGTAAACTCCCATTGGTTAGCTGTTTGTTGAGCCTCAGTATCACTCCAAGTGAGAGCTGTGACTTTCTCTATTACAGCTTCTTTGTGGCAAGCCTGTGGTGTGAGCTGGTTATATGCCAGTCACTACACTGGAGGATCTTTGAGGATTGGTTCGGAGTCTGTTTTACAACCATCTTGTATTATTGGAGTTTTCCAGATTCTCATTAGATCATAGGAGGAAACATTTGATTTGTACTCTGATTTCTTTACTTCCTGAGTTTACTTACCAGTATCCTCATTGTATATTTGGAGTTTAATTTTCTGTCTGGGACTGCAGTTTCAAGTGGGTGGAGCCAGCAGTTTGCGACTTCCCTTGGAATGCAGGTCTTGAGGGTTGAATTAAGAGTCCAATACGGGCTCTGTTCTCCCTTGAAGCTCTCCTGGCTAGAAGAGTTCCCAGGGGACTAAGTCTCCTGTGATGTGGTGGTCAGTCTGTCATTGCTGAACATGGGAGACATGGGGGCATTCTTAATTATTTAATTTTTTTTTTTATATGGATACAGACAGTATTTTTGGGCACACTTGTACCCTCCCCCTGTGGCAGAGGGGGATGATACAGGATCCTCAGCTTTTCACCCTTACGGCTGGCAAAGGAGATAGCGTGATGGATGGTGTCAGCTAGCGATTAGCTGGCTCCTGTTCCACCACTGTCTTCCTGGTTGTGTTGTAACAGCACCCTCACTATAGGGGGTCCTTTACCCACAAGAGCTTTACCTTTTTGTGGCATGGATCGAGCATTGAGTGTGTTTTTCCCACTAGGGAATCCCCCACGCCCCCAGAGCTTTATCAAGGGCCAGCAGTTTCAAGCGGCAATGACTAGGTAAATGCTAGCTCCCCTTGGAACGCAGGTCCTCTGGGGTATGAATGTCAGTCTTCGGGGATGTGTGTCTGGCACCCTCACTATACAGGGTCCCACATGCCCTTGGTGACAGGCTGGCAAGGCAATCGCTTGCATTAAGGCAGCTGCCTCAAAGCCAGCGTCTGGCTTATAAGTTGTCATTGCCAAGCCCTTGCTTAGTGGCATGTGTTGCTGGCATGTTGACATTAGCACAGGAGTCCTATGCAAAACCAGATGCAGTGTTGAATTCCTTTGAAATGGAACATCCCTTGGTTATGTATGTTACTTTGATTCTCTGAGAAGGGTAACGAGACACTGCGTCTTGTTGCCATGCTTCACGGGTGCCTGTCTACACTTCCCTCAGACAAAGAAGTTAATGACACTCTCTACAGGTGCCCCAATATACAAAATGGCCGTGGGCCAATTAGACTGGCACAATGAGACATGAGATTCAGACACCAGTCACACTGAAGGTGCTCCCTATAGCATCAAATCAGACACAGTGTCTCGTTCCCTGTCTCAGGGAACCAAGGTTACATATGTAACCTAGGGACGTTACTTGCAGAGAGGATAACGAGTTTATATTCAACTGCTGCTGTAACAAGATACTAACGCTGCACCAGCCTAGTACCTACACATATCACCTAACCAGATCTTCTTCTTTTTGTTTACAGACATGACATAACCACAACTCAAACTGACATTTACTGTTAAATCTTACTCGACAACCCAAATTATAAATCAATATTATAAACTTACCATTGCAAATCACTTCAAATCTGTTATGTACTTGTACTTATGTACTTAACTACATTTTGTACATTTTTTGTACATATTTTTTGCAATAAAACAATAAAACAGATTGCAGCTTTAATGCCACTGCTATGAATAAATCAAAAGGACGTTCAATGGAGAAAAACATTATATGTGCTCAGCTGCCTTTATCTGATTAATGATCTGTTCTGATATAACCAAAAATCCCACACAGAAAGTTGGCTTTCAAGAGGTAAAAGTTCACAGTAAGTTGCAGAGGGGCATGGTTGATTGGGCATTAATGAGAACACTAGTGGCAGCAAAAAGGGTGTCTGAATTTAACAATGGATATTCTTCACTTCAGTTACGATAATGAGGCAAAGTGTGTGTGTTTGCTGTGTTTTTAGCATCATAAAACTGGAGTGGGTCTATTGAGAGAGTGGTAAATGCAGAAAAATGAAAAACTCTCACAATGAGAAAACACTCAACTTAGTCTTCAGCCATTTAGCCCTTTCCCACAAATGTTTGCTAATTTTTTCTTGTACTGTTTAAGATTTGACTCACCTAGAGGAAAATTGTATTGTTTTTTGCAACATAAATTTTATTGACATTCAGACTGGAGTTCTCAAATGAGTCATTCCATGAAAGGCAAACCATTTGTGTGCAACAACATTTGAAGAAATGCATCAAACACAAAAATCTGCTATTAAGTGTTCTGCAAGCCTAAATACATGTACTTTGAATGCATTGTAGGTTGCTTCAAATAAAAGCATTTGCCAATGCGTCAATATAAGATTACTAGGGTTGTCAATGAATAAAATCTGTTTTGTAGATGTCAGGTTGAGCTTAAGGGGCTCAGAAAACACAAGCTGACCTGTCTGTCTGTAGTTCTCAGTGGTCAACAGATAAATAAAGTCTGGGCCATGTTGCAGCTAATTCCGGCCAAAAATCACACAATAATGACTTAGACAAGGCAACATCTGCCTAACATGTAAAGCAAACAACTACAATTTTTTTGGGGTGTACAGGTTGTCAATATAACAAGGACTTTTACAGTGAATTCACACACAAAAATTTAATTATATCACTCATTAGTACTGCAACTGTCAGTCTGCATGCATGCATTAGTCTCAGCAAACTCTCATCTCACATTCACATGCACATACACACATGCACACAACACTTGTTTAGACTGTCAAACACACAAAAAGCATTCAGTAGACTATTCAAACATGCAGGGGGAACAGAATATCGTTCGTGTCATGCCACACATTTCGACACAAACCTTTGCACAACAACAACAACATAGCAGCAATGCTTCATGCAGCGTTTTCCAAACGCAATTGTTGGGTGATTGAACTGTGTAATTAGATGTAATTAACAGTCATTAGGGTTGTTAAAGGTCCCCCATGTCAGGCCTTGGGCGCAGGTGTGTGGTTTCGCCATCTTTTAATGTCTATGAAAAAGCTTTTGTAACATCTATCTGTAAGCCAAGTTATTAGTAGCATTTCCTAATGCATGAACTCTGTATTAAAACTGTGGCACATAACACATTTGTTTGTGCAACTGGTACTGTGCTTGTGCTGTTATTTTATTTAAACTAAATAGGAGACCTGATCCATTAAAAAAATACCACAATGTCACAGAGTCTAGGATAGGATATTTTGATTGGTCCCACCCAGAACATCGTAGCAACAGCCCACAACTCCCAAGTATCATGGCAGCTTGATTTGAGAAAAGAACAAGAACCACAGACACTAAAGTGTTTTTAAAACATATTGTCCAACATGACATTTATACTTCAGTATTGTCTAGTCAGTCATTGTAAACTATCAAAGACAGGAAACCTTATATAGTGACTCACTTTCCTTATGCATTTTTCACCCTTCAGCTTTGTTAATGTACATTGTTGGCCATAAGCAAGAAAAGGGAGACAGAGAAATCCACTTTGCACTTTGTAAAAGTATAACTAGTGCAATAGGTACAGAAAGTCTTCTACCAGCGACAGAGAAAAGCCAGTAAAGAGACTTAGCAGCAAAATGACCAGAAAGCGGTGGAGTCCTTCATTTTTTCCTTTTCTCTTTGTGTTAAATCCATTCATTATTTCACCATTATGTTGCCACTATGTGCAATACGCAACAGATGGTCAATCAGCTTGCCTACACTAATGCACAGTACCTTTTTACACAGTGTTTTCTAAATGGATGTTTAGATCATCACCTCACTGACTTTAACAGGTGGTCAGTGTGTAGATTTAGTTGCAAATACTCATTCAAAGCTATGAGTACGCCAATATCTTGGATGTAAAAATCTCCTTGTTCTTCAGTCTTCTGAAGGGCAGCAGTAGTCTGTCTTTAGCTGGACATAATGAGGGTGCAGTTCAGCCTGGCTAATGGAGCAACAGTGCAGAGCCCACAGAAGCAGTATGAAGCTGAACACCCGCTGAGAAACTAATGAGCCTGCTTTGATAACTGAGACAGAGGAAATGTATGTGAGGCTAGGCCTCTGCCTCCCCTCATGAGGAAGATCTGAGGATACAGTACAATAAAGCAAATCTAAGATTAGATTTTTGATGTTTCAGACAAAGACAGTGATAAAGAACTCTAGCTGACTGATCTTAGGGCAGGCGTCAAGGGCTAAAACAATGTGAATGGAAAGTATACAGGAAGCTCAAAGGTTCGTTTGTGCAGACGAGGTTAAAAAAGACCTTAACAAGCAGATTCAGACTGAGGATCTGCAACAGCAAGCAAAGCTCATTAGTCAATATGAGTTAAATAACCTTAACCACACATACAAACTCCCTTTACTATTACTTTACTTACACACTCCAAATAACAAAACAGGCTTGCTAAGCTACAGTCCCCTGCTCATTTTTTGTACTCCTTTCACCTTTCCACATTGTTACATTTGTAGTGTACTGTAAGTACATACTAAAGAACATTTTTACTTTTTGTGGGGCAACTTTAAGCTTATGTTAAAAGGCAACAGGATCCATAAAGGACATTATCTCCAAACACATACTTTTATGGACAAGTGACAGTAATAGAGGGAAAACATCCAAAATGTGCAAAACACAATAATAGAAGGATGACTTAATTATTACACAAGACCGCTCACTGGAGTAAAATTACCTAAGTAAAGAAAATGTTTTACCAGGTTAGTTTATGTAGAGCATAGACTATAACATCTAGACATTAAAATGTCTGATCCACTTATTCAGCTATTCTCAACTTTTCTGGCAAAAAGCCACACACTTATATAGAAAGACACTTGGAAGTTTTTAAGCAAACAGCCTCACTTTGGTTTACACCACACTCCTGGTTGTGGCTGTAGAGAAAACACCCAAAACATGTAAGGAAGACCACTGATTGTGTTGTAACGGAATACCACTGATTGTGTTGGTGAGTGATGCATTTATTGACACAGGGGAGTAGATAAATCCTGGATGAATGTGGGTTGCTTTGAAATTGAAAAAAAAATGAAGTGGTTCTTACCCAAGAGGCTTCTCCATACGGCTGCCCAATGAACCCACCACCTCCCCCAATGTACAGAAGGCCTGGCCCAGGAAATCCTGCATGTGAGACAGAGAAATGGTTTGAACAAAGACAACATGGCAAGATAAAAGGTCACTATTACAAGTTGCTTTACTGTCTAGCATGATATATTTATAGTATGTGTGAGGTTTCTCAAAATCTAATTTGTAAACACAAATACCAAATAATAAGTGGTTTCCTCATTACATTATATAGTTAAATATATGTGGACACCCAATATTTTATTACTGTTTCTCTAGGAAGTCTTTCCACTAAATGTTGGAATGGGGTTGTAGGGATTCACACCCTCTCTGGCAAAAGAGCATTTGTAAGGCCAGCCACTGATGTTGGGTAATGGGGTCTGGCTCACAGTCTGCCTTTCAATTCATCAAAAGTGTTCACCAAAGGTGTTCAGGTCTGGGCTTTACTCAGGCCAGAAAAGTTCTTCCACAGCAGACTCAGGAAATCATTACTTTAAAGTCTTTGCTTTGTGCACAGGGTATTGTCATGCTGGAGCAGAAAATGGTCCTCCCAAACCACTGCCACAAAGTAGGGGCACACATTTTTTAAAATTGTCTTTTAAATACAGCAGCATTACGATATGTCACACTGAAATTAAGAGCCAGCCAAACTCGTTAATTAGAAGAGATTGTCCACATGCTTTTGACCATATAAACCAGACAACTGGGTTTATACTTTGATCAAGTAATAATCAGTATAATTAAGTCAACTGTGCATCAAGAGCTCGAACTGTTCACACACAATGCCACGATTAGATAAATGCTGTAAAATGAAGCGCAATGTCTGGCTTAGAAAAGCAAATGATGTTCTTAGCTGATGTTCTTTGTTTCTGGCCACTGAACACTTTTCTAAATTTGATATTGTTTGTGCAATTGTGAATGTCTGTGTGCTGAAAATGATGATAGATTTAAAATAATGAACTTTATTTAGTATTAATAAAATTGGGCAGTAATAGCATAAAAGTGCTGTGAAGATAAGCAAAGAAAGGTATGTGGAGATAGCGAGAACAAGATCTGAAATAAAAAAAGAGTCCGAAATGAAAGAACTTTATCCTGTAGAAAGTACGTTTGGAGTTTTTAAATAAATAATTTTAAGTGGTTAGTTCACCCAACAATGAAAAATGTTAGTCATTATTTCCTCACCTTCATGTCTGAAATTTTTTTTTGAAGCTTTTGTGTCCTCTGAAGAACTTGATCTTAAAAAAAAGTGATGCCAAACCCACTACCATTGTTGGTAGTGGGTTTGGGGGTTATATCCCCCTGGGACATCCCTCTGCCTCTCATCCACCGATGCAGTGGACGTGGAGAGCGTTGAGGAGCTCCCTGTGTCCCCCCATTTTGAGGAGCTGCTGGAGGTAGTCACTCGTGCTGTGGCCAAATTGAACATCAGTTAGCCCGCAGAGCAGCAGACAGTGCCACAAAAGAGTCTTTTAGATGAGCGCTTTTTACGTGGCCAGTCTGCACCTCCACGCAGGAGCCTTCCATTTTTCCCAGATCTGCACACTGAGGTGTCCAGGTCATGGGGAAAGCCATCCTCAGCTTAAGCCCCACCGCTACACTATATATGGCAACATGGCGGGGCTGAATGAGTATGGCTATAAGATGATGCCCCGGGTTTAGCAGGCGTTGGCTGGATACCTGTCCCCCGGTGAGGCATCGTCATTGAATGCTGCATCGTCATTGAAGGCTCCATCTCTGCCCTCTAAGGCTTTGCGTATCACCTCAGAGCTTATGAGCAGGGGGTACACGGCAGCAGGCCAGGCTGGTGCTTGCCTGCACAGTATGGGTGTGTTGCAGGCCTATCAAGCCGACCTGCTTAAA
>JAZGTK010003479.1:0-27264 GCA_036877625.1 Ambastaia sidthimunki
GATCGGCAAAAGGGCAGAGGGAGACACTGAGTCTATCCTAGTACCACTTCACGATCTGAAAGAGCATTAGGAAGACCAGGGTCTCTGACCTATTACCAATTTTACGATCAACAGGGTGAAGGAGATGATAAGATCTTTAGGGATAGCATGGTTTATTGGGACCCTTGGCCCATCCTCCCTATCCAAGTCATATCTGAGGCTGTTACAATCCTGATGTCAAAAGACTCCGGCAGCTTAGCAGGATAGATTTTTTTTTTTTATGTTATTGATCAAAGACATTATTCAAGCACTTGGTGTTGTGCACTTGATCCTCACCACTTTGACTGTCCCTGTGATTGTCTTTTAAGCTTCTTGACGCTTCTTAATGGAAGCGATCAGCAATGGAACAGAAGTGAGATTGAGGCCTCAGCAGAAAGAATTAAACTTAGCTCAGTTTAAACTGCTTGTACATAAGTTTGAGATTTGTAGGCTTGTTCAAAAGCAACACCCCACCAAATCCTTTGGGCCACTCGTCTGTGTAAAGATGTCAAACTCTCAGAAGCTGAGAGGCAGGCAAAATGGACCTGAGGAAAAGTGAGATACATGGGCTTGGCTTATATATTATGAAAGACAGCTGTACTACAGACATCTTCCAGAACATCTGTCTAAATGGTGTGGCTTTATCTTGACTGTTCTTTAATAAGCAGCTGAGAGTTCACTGTAAATCATTTTAATATTAGTTTGTGATGGTTGCTTTAGGGATGCTCCAACAGGTGATACTGATTTCTTATTAACAGAATTTGCTGATTCAGGTAGTTTAAGCTTGTCAAAAGCTGTGTCATAGCCAGTTATATGAAGCTGTCCAAATACTATGTAACACCCCCATTTTGGACTGTCTCTTGGTTTGTTCTGTGTTGCCCATATTTGGACTTCCTGTGTTTGTTATGTGTTATTGAAGTCACCTGTGTCTTGTTTATGTCTAATCAGTCTTGTATTTAAACAGTTTCCTGTCTGTTCATGGTTGTCTGTCTTTGTATTGTAATGTTGCTTGTTCCCTTGTCTGCCGGTTCATGCCTGATTCATTGGATTAAAAACCTTTATATTTGGATTCTACCTCGTTCATGCCTGTTTTGTGAGTGCACTCATTACATACTGTCACACTTTTGAGTATACATTTTCCAGTTATAATAACAAGGCCGTTGCCAAGTACTTTTGCTGACAGTTTGGTTCATTGATAATAATGTAAATAAGTTAAATAAATTAAATACAGTTCAAATTATATATATATTTATAATTTACATCATTAGCATTTGAACCTTATTTAATTTGTAATGTATATAATTTATATATATATATATATGTATGTGGGAATGTGAACGAACGTGGCACTCGCCCCTAACCTAATGAACAAAACCTACGTGTTGCGCAATGTAAGCAAAGGCTGTTTCATTGTCTCGGGTGTAAACTGGTTGGACAGGAGGGGGAGTGACATAATGGTATAATTAGGATTGGCAATATGGGTGACCAATGGGAGTCACAGGAGGGTCTGTAAAAGTGAAAAACAGAGAGCAGAGAAGGACAAAAAAAAGAAACACACACAAAACAAACACAGGAACGTAACTATATATATCAGTGGCAAGAAAAAGTATGTGAACCTTTCATGGTTTTTTGAATAAAGTTGTCATAAAATGTGATCTGATTTTCATCTAAGTCAAGGGTATTGACAAACATAATGTGTCTAAAAATAATAACACAAAAAAAAAAATCTGATCTTTCATGTCTTTATTGAGAACAACCAAAAAAAAGTGCTTGTGGAAAAAGTATGTGCCCCCTTGAGTTAATGACCTCAAAAAAGCTAATTGGAGTCAGGTTTTAGCACACCTGGAGTCTCGTTAAGATAATAAGTTTGGAGGTGTAGACTACAGCTACTTTGACTGATAAAAACCCCTCAAAGTTTTGGAGTTTGTTCTGCACAAGAAGAACACACTTATGTGAGTCATGCCTCGCCAAAAAGAGCTTTTAGAGGACCTACGATCAAGAATTGTTGATTTACATAAAGTTGGCAAGGGTTACAAAGTTATTTCGAAGACTTTAGAAATTCACCAGTCTACAGTCTACAAACAATCGACAAATGGAGACACTTTGGGACTGTTGCTACTCTACCAAGAAGTGGGCGCCCAGTCGAAATGACACCAAGAGCACAACAAAGACTCATCAATGACGTAAAGAAACAACAAACAAAGATTTGAAGGCATCATTGGAACTTGCTAACATCTCTGTTCATGAGTCTACAATACGTAAAACACTGAACAAGCAGTTCAGTATCCATGGCAGGACACCACGAAGGAAGCCACTGCTTACTAAAAAGAACATTGCTGCACACCTGAAGTTTGCAAAAAAAAGCACATTGACACTCCACAGCGGTATTGGCAAAATGTTTTGTGGACTGATGAAACTAAGATTGAACTATTTGGGAAAAAAACACACAGCACTACACAGCGTAGAAAGGGCACAGCATATCATCATGAAAACATCATCCCAACTGTAAAGTATGGTGGAGGAAACATCATGATTTGGGCCTGCTTTGCTGCATCAGGGCCTGGCCAGCTTGGAATCATTGAGGGGAGGATGAATTCCCAAGTATATCAGACAATTCTTCAGGATAATGTGAGAATGTCTGTACGTCAGTTGAAACTGTGTAGAAGGTGGGTGACACAACAGGACAACGACCCAAAACACAGAGCAAGTCCACAACAGAATGGCTTCAGAAAAACAAAATCCGCCTTCTGGAGTGGCCAAGTCAGAGCCCAGGCCTCAACCCAACAGAGATGCTATGGATTGACTTGAAGAGGGCCATACACATGAGACGTCCAAAGAATATGACAGAGCTAAAGCAGTTCTGCCAGGAAGAATGGGCTAAAATCTCTCCTCAACGATATGTAGGTCTGATCCACAGCTACAGGAAGCACCTGGTTAAGGTTATTGCTGCCAAGGGGGGGTCAACCAGTTATTAATTCTAATGGGTTCACTTTTTTCACTGCCATTTTGAATGTTAAATGAGTGTGTTCAATACAGACAAGAAAGATCAGATTTTTTTGTGTTATTCTTTTTAGACGCATTATGTTTGTCAATACCCTTGACTTAGATGAAGATTAGATCACATTTTATGACAAATTTATTCAGAGAACCATGACATTCCAAAAGGTTCACATACTTTTTCTTGCCGTTGTATATATTAAAATGTATATTTTTAGAAAACACCCTTGCCTGCTCCTACCCTTGCCTGCTATTGGGCAAAAAAGGCAGCCATGCTTCCAACCCCAATATATGAGACTTTTATATTTTAAGACTTTACACACACACTGTAAAAAAATTTACTGGAGAATTTACAATAATTTACAAATGATTACAGTTTTTTTACAGCATTATAAAACTAAACCTGTATTATACATTACAGTATTTTTTTAGTAATTGAATTAAATTACAATATTTACCTGGCAACAAAAGTTGCCAAAAAAGTCTTGTACAAAAGTTGTTAATTTCTGTAAAATGGATTACAGTATAATATTGTTAGGCACTTTACAGTAAATTGTTGTTGGTGGAATACAGTTTTTTTACAGCATTATAAAACTAAACCTGTATTATACATTACAGTATTTTTTTTGTAATTGCACTAAATTACACTATTTACCTGGCAACTAAATAAAATTTTTGCCAATAAAATCCTCCAAAAACCAAAATGTTGCTGTAACAGTTTTACTTTGAAAATGCTGCAAATAATGATTTTAACAGTAAAACAATGTATTATTTACCACAATTTTTATGAAAATGCATTCAAGTAGTGTTTATGGTACCAAACTGAAGGACACTCGGGCTGCCATCTCACACAGCCATACTTGTCAGCAGGTCCTGGGGCAATGTCTTCTGCAGGTGAATTTTAGGTCTTTTTCTGTTTCCTGCATCTTGAGAATGAGCAGCCATAATTAACATGCTTTACTCTTGTTTTTAGTTGAGTCAGAAGAGATTCATAGCCAGTACCAATTTTTGTGTCATCTTTTAGGACATCAGCAAAGCTTTGTGGATACTGTTTAACAATCTCCTTCACAACAATTAAGCATTGTGACTTTGATGGATTTAACTCTGTCAGTCTCATCTCATCAACAAAAATTCTTACCATTTCTCTTCCATCTTTAGCTGTAGGGTGTTTTCCCAGGGCAATAGCCGTTTTAATACCAAAAGGCATCCTATTCCACGGAACATCAAAGTTTTCAGGCCATAAACTTAAGTCCACGGTTGTACTGGAGCTGTTTGTGCTGGAGACACTCGGTGTGCATGATGAACTAGAATTTGATGCAGAGTCTTTTGTTCTGATATCAGAGAGTTTGTTTGTATATTCTAGAGGTGTTACTTTGACAAAACTTGTTTGGTCTGAAAGAAAAAAAAATTGCCTGATACAGCATCCACACACAAGTAAAGCTTAAGCAGTTTAACTCAAAATTATAACACCAGAAAACTTTAATTAAACCCCCTCAATTGAATAGATTATCTTTATGATGCATAAAAGTCTTTGATGGAGCTTAGAAGTGTTGGGCCACATTGACATACATTGCATAAACAAAATCACACATCACACACATTAACATTTCTTTGTTAATGTTCCACAAAAAAGCAAAAGTTGAAGAAGTTTAAGAGAGCAGAGGCAAAAAAAAAAGTATTTTTAAGTGAAATATTTTTAATCTTTCATGTCAAGTAATTATGCAGTAGTGATGAGGAGGATGACCATAATATACCTTCTATATTCTATGCATTGAGGAGTCGACGACACTGTATTGGTGTGATGTGATCAAGGAGAGCCTCCTCTTTAACAAACTGCAGGTCAGATTTGGACTCAACTCCTATGCTTTCCAACTTGTTCAGGAGAGACAGTAGTTTCTCCTCTGAGAGCCCAGGTAGGACAGCCAACACAGCATCTCTTACATCCTCCCCAAATGTAGACATGTTTCTACAAATCTAAGAGAGAGTGATGAAAAATAATCACTGGCAAGTCATTAATCTTGTACTGTGCTAATGGATAATAATCAAGGAGATTCCCTTTCAGGAACTCGAGCTGCATCGAAACGCTATGGGAACGCCTCCAGCATTTATAGGCTCTGAATCACGTGTGAAATCATCCAATCGGGGGCGATACGTCACAGGCGGGTGACGTCACGACCAGGAAGCTATAAAGCATGTGCGTTTGTGCACACCGGCAGCTTCTGTCATTCAGCGAAGCGCTCTGTGTAAAATTGTCCGATCGATGTGTTTGTCTTTAGCTTTGCAGAAGTTGTCTTGCGTGTTTGTTTGTCTTTATAAAAAAAAAGAAAAACATGCCAAAAGCAAAAGATAAAACAATGGGGGTAGAGCACTTAGCACTTTAGATCGTGTGTTCCTTCTCACCCACGATAGAAATGCTATCCATGGGTGGGATACACGCGGTTGATGTGTTGTGTGTTTGGGAGCAAAGCATGCTGAGTCACAATTGGATCTAATGGAGGAAATTGAGATGGGCAAGTCCCTATCCCGTTCCTCACATACTAGATGCTCTAATTGTATAAATAATTGTACAAATATTATTTGAAGAATAATAAGAATAATAGAAGATGTACATAAATCTTCATATTCACTATCCCTGTTATTTAATGTCCCCCTGTTATGAGGAGCTGCTGGAGGTTGTTACTCGTGCTGTGGCTAAATTAAACATTGTTTTGCCCACCGAGCATAAACTGTGCAACAAGGAGCTTTCCTGTGTAGCCAGTCTATGCTTCCATGCAGGAGCCCTCTGCTTTTCCCTGATCTGCACACTGAGGTGTCCAAATCATAGGGAAAACAATACCTGTTGCGCATTTAGTCCTGCCGCTATGCATGTGGCTATGCATGTGACTGGTTCCCGTATGAGACCATCTGGCAGCCTGTAAAGGATGTGTCTCAATGGGTCCTGAGCACTATAGACTTAGGTTACAGTATTCAATTCTATCGCCGTCCCCATGCTAGTGGGTTCTGCACAGGCTCTAGTTATGGAACAAGAAGTAGAAACTCTCCTGAGGAAGGAGGTCATCTAGGTGGCCCCTTCTCAGCAAAAGGACTTGGGGCTCTACAGCCGTTACTTCATTGTTCCCAAGAAAGATGTAGCACTCTCACCCCGTACTTTTAAAAACGTTATGGATGCAGCTCTGGCTCCCCTGCGATACCAGGGCATCCGCATACTCAATTATATCAATGGTTGGTTGATTTTAGTTCACTCAGAGCGTTCGGTGGTCTGACAGAGATGTCGTTCTAGACCACAAAACAGTGGGACTGAACACTGAGAAGAGTGTGCTTTCTCCAGCTTAGAGAACCACTTATCTCAATGTTATGGGGGAATCAACCACGGTGCAGGCGCTTCAGTTTCCTGCACGAATTTGGTCAGCCCTCAACGCAGTCATGAGAGCGAATTTCTTGGCCTTACATTCTCGCCCTGAACTTTTACCAAGTGTGTAGATGAACTCTGGCTCCTCTCGGTACTAGGGCATCCGCTTGGTCATTATATCAACGCTGGTTGATATTAGCTCGATTAGGGCAGTGGGCAGCACAACACGGGATGTTGTGCTCGCCCACACGAAAGATCTAGGGTCCAGACTGAACGCTGGGAAGAGTGTGCTTTCTCCAGTTTAGAGAACCACTAATCTTGGTGTCGTGGGATTTGACCACGATGCAGGCACTTCGGTCTCCTGCTCATTTTGAGTCATCCCTCATTGCAGGTGTGAGAGTGAAAGAAGGCCGGCCACTCACTGTACAGTAGTCCTAGCACTGCTGAGCCTGAATGCAGCTGTATCCAATGAGATTCCTTTTGGTCTGCTGCACTTCAGGCCCCTACAGCAGTGGTTTGCAACCAAGGAGTTTTCCCGTCACGCTGCTTCGTGCCTTAGATGTATGGAAGAGATCTTGGTTTCTTCTTAGGGCCCAGTGCTGGGAGCCCTTCGCCGCCACCTAAGGCTAGCGGCAGATGCATCCCTAGCCAGTTGTGAGCAGTCATGAGTGGCCACTTAGCCCTTGATCCTGGGAGGTGGCCATCTAAATGGCACTTTAACTGCCTATGTGCAAGCAGCATTCCTTCCTCCCGGACTTGAGAGACTGCCATGTGTTTGTGCGCACTGGCAACATAGCAGTGGTCCCTGTATCAACCGCCAAGTAGCTCTGTGCTCCAACCCCCATTCCAGGTTGGCGCACCAGACCCTTGTGTGGTCCCAGAGAAGCTCCTCTCATTTAGAGCAGCTTACGCACCTAGATGTCTTACAGAGGCATACCCCCTGCTGAGGCATGGGGCGAGGCCCGGGGTTTTTGCCTCACCCCATGTGGTGAAGCACTCTTGAGAACCTCTGGGCAAGCTTAATTGGACCTCTTCGCCTCCTGCGGGATTGCGCAATGTCCCCTTTGGTTCTTAATAGCTTTCCCAGCTCCTTTGGACTGGTCGCCATGATACAGACTTGGCTGAGGCTCTGTCTGTACCTCAACCCGGTTGTTCTGCTTCCAGGAGGTCTGGAGAGTATGCGCCTGTACGGGTTTATTTGTTCTTAGTGGCCCTGTCCTGGCCGAGCCGAGTATGTTCTCGGATCTCTTCCTTCTCCTTACGGCTCTCTGGAGGACTCCCTTCAGTGGGCTCTCCTCCCTTAGGCGGCGGACACTTCTGTGCTCCCCCGTCCAGAGCTGTGGAGCCTATGAACATGGCCCCTGTGTGGGCGTAGCTCATAGCTTCGGTCTTGCAACTGAGGTTGCTGAGACCACCCTATACTCCAGAACTCCCCCTCGAAGAAACTGTGCCCCCTAGTGGCCTCTTTCCACTTTGGGAAGCCGAGATCGCCAGCTTGACCCAGTCAACTGCCCGGTTGGTACAGTTCTGCAGGTCTTGCGGGCACGCATCTCTGCAGGATAAGCTCAATCCACCTTGAAGGTCTCTGTGGCGGCATGACTGGCCTACCACGCTTCTTTGGTGGCTCGATGATGGGTAGACATCCCCTATATATGTTTCCTCCACGGTGGGCAGAGGCTGAGGCTTCAGGAGTAATTTGGCCATCCTGTGCCGAGGCAGTCTTTGGTCCATTATTTGAGCCTATGAGGACCCTTACCTAGCCACCACCTCTCTGAGGAGAGCTGGTGACTTCGGCCCTTCTGTGGCCCTTTCTTAAGACTTTCGCCCTTTGGCCAAAGCACTTTTTCACCCCAGAGTGGGGTACAATTTAAGGTCCCCTCCTCGGCACTACTGCCAGTCGTGCCTTAAGCCTCTGTCCTCCTCCCTTCTGGGAGAACGACCAGCAGAAGCTTAACTGTGTACATCCACAGAGCTGCCCTGTGGAGAAAGTCTGACCAGCTCGTTGTCTGCTTTGGGTATCACAAGCGCAGTCTCCTCGCTACCAAGCAGACGTTGAGCCGGTGAATTACTGATGCTATTTTCTTCATTTTTGAGTCCTCTGGTATTCCCCCACCTAAGGGGACCAAGGCTCACTCTACACGGGGTATGGCGGCCTCTACGTCCTTCTATGCAGGTGTCCCAATTCAGGACATCTGCGATGCTGTGGGATGGTCCACCCCTCTGACATTTGTGAGGCACTATGGCCTCTATGTCCGAGCCACTCCTGGCTCTTTTGTCCTCATGCCTTAGTCTGTGCAATTTCACACAGAAGGCTGGGGAACCTTCAGTCTGGTGAAGTTGGCATCTTGTTCCCATTGTGTTTCGACGCGGCTTTAGTTCCTGAAAGGGAATGTCTCAGGTTACGTATGGAACGGGATGCTGCTTCTCTAGCCATACTTCCGGTACCCCTGCCGGTGCTCGCTTCATTCTTTCGAAGCTGCCAGCGTGCGCAAACGCACATGCTTTATAGCTTCCTGGTCGTGACGTCACCCGCCTGTAGGAGTTACGCATACGACTCCTCAATGCATACAATATAGATGGTATGTTATGAATAACTTAAACTTTTACAACTTTTGCTTTTTTGTGGAACATTAACAAAGAAATGGTAATGTGTGTAATGCGTGATTTTGTTTATGCAATGTATGTCAATGTGACCCAACACTTCTAAGATCCATCAAAGACTTTTATGCATCATAAAGATAATCTATTCAATTGAGGGGGTTTAATTAAAGTTTTCTGGTGTTATAATTTTGGGTTAAACTACTTAAGCTTTACTTGTGTGTGGATGCTGTATCAGGCTATTTTTTTTTCTTTCAGACCAAACAAGTTGTGTTAAAGTAACTGCCCTGTTGGATGATTCCAACAGTGTCCAAAGACGGATCAGAGGTTGGACGGGTCCAAACTGGATTATAAGCTCTGGATAGTGACAGAAATAGTGGTGTTTTGGTTTAAGGGGACACCCTGGAAATAACTCCACTCTAGACTCTATGGACTTTATGTATTCTTCAATGAGGACACCTAAATAAGCAACCTGATGAGGAGTAATAGCTGGTGAACACACATGCACAACTATTTTTCTTAGAAGCAAAATCAACTTCCATACACTATTTTCATTTGGGTTTTTTATCCTGTCTCTAACCAACAAAGGAAGGACTCTCAACAGGCACCAATTTTGGACTGCATGTCCACTTAATTTTTCACTATTTGGACAAAACTCTGGAGGTTTGTCATCTGCTTCATTTCCAAGATATGTAAACTGAGTTATGCTTCTGTTTAGTTCTTCATTTGTGAAATGCTTCTCTTTGTTTACCAGGTGGTTGATGCATAATGCCAAGTCACAGGAAACAACACCCTCAAAAAGTTCATGACCGAGACATGGTGGGAGACCAGGCTGGCTGACATGAAAGTAAAGCAGCTGGTTGAACACAGTGTCTAATTTTATTCCACACACAGATTCTGTGCTACTTTCTCTTAGGCCTTCAATATACTGCTGATATGACAACTTTGTTCTTTTTGAACCAGCTGACAAAGGACTACACTGGAATGTTTGTCTGTCTATGTCGCAAAATCTACAAAAAAAAGTACTCCTGCTGAAGTTTTCCTGGAAGCCAACAATACTGTGTGACCCAAGATTGTCTCCTGCTATTGCACACAGAGTCCCTTTAATAACTTTACCATCCTTTAGTGCAATGCCACTCTCCTTTAGATCTTTTAAGTCTTTAATCAGGTAATTAAAAACAATTTCCTGTCCAAAATACTTAAAGTCTTGTTCCCTGCAGAGCAGCACAAACTGCATCTGATCAATATTGGACCTGTTGTATGGTAAAATGTCACCAAGTGTTAAATATACTGCCAAAATTCTGTGCTTCTTTCGACCTGATCCTAAAGGATTTACAACCTCAAAAGCATCTTGATAAAGAATCAAGGCCATAGATGATTTCTCTTTTTGAAATAAGGCACTATTGGCTATATTGCCATAGTCCCAAATGTCCTCAAACACATCCTTGATTGGTAGGCGAGAATGAGATAGTTCATATTGCTTTTTGAAAGCATCTGATTCAAACATGGCATTAAGAGTTTTCTTTATAGACACGTACTGGGCAAAGCATTCTTCAGTCATTAGTACCTAAATACACAGGCAATGGCTCTGCATAATTGAAGGAGTTTTTAAAGACTTTGATCTGTACGCAAGACAGAATTGCCTGCCTTAAGTATGTCATTCTTTCTGAGGTCTTCTATAACATTATTATTGCATCACTAGACACTCCAGGTTCTGACAATCTGTCCTTAAGTCTTAAGTAAACGTTTGCTTGGGCCAGATCATAAATTCCTGGGAGTTCCTCAATGATGGTCTGGTAAAAATTAAAAATGAAGTAAAAGGTAAAAGAAACATCGCTTGCAGTTTCAAAAGTCAAATTCTTCAAATAAATGTTCATTTACACTTTCAATGACCTCAGCAAGCTCAGGCTCCTGAGTTTTTCATCTACAGATGTACAAGGCTGACACTCATATTGTGGTGGGTTTGCAAACACTGCTTCATGTATAAGCTCAGGTGGACTGTTTCTGTGTATTCTTGAGATATGAGATGCAAATGTGGATTTTACACTAAATGTCTTCTCACAACTAGGGCATTTTTTTCCCTGCCTTCATCGGAATGACCTTTTAAATGCCTAATTAAGTCATTCAGACTTGTACATGTAAAATGACAATATTCAATCTGGCAAATCAGTGTTGTGTCTTGTTTGGTCAAATCTGACACCTCTATGAGACTTCTGAAAAACCTTATGGTCTCTATACAGATGAGATTTAAAAGCTGAAAATTTGGTAAATGTACGGGAACAGTCAGGTACACCACATGTGAAAGAGGAGTTTGGAACATTACTATGACTACTATACTTTCATATGCTGAATAAAACCTAAAATTATACTGCTCTCATGTTGACACAATTTACAATGATACATTTCTCATTTAGATTTAGGTTCAAGTTGTATTAAGAAAACGCTAACTAGTACAGTATATGGGAACTTTGAACACAAGTTAAATAAATTAACATTTAAATTCTTTTGTCAGTTATTTCGACGCATACATTCCTAATATAAACGTTCGCAGCAAATTGCATTACATTCAATTTAGTTATGACGCAGACCTTTGTAAAACTTACCTTTTACATGCTCTTAATAAGAAACCCAAACTGGTTAAATAAATGAGAAAATTGCAGCATTCAACCACGTTAACATAATATATAGTATAACAGTATAATTTTAATGTTTACTGCACATATTTACTTTGTTGTTTTGTCTTAACAGCACTTCAGTTGACATGTCCTGTCGGTCCAATTGCAAACGTTGTAAACTACTCTCAACACTAGCATTCGTCAATATTATCATGGCATTTATGATGTTTTTATCTTTTAACTTCTGTTCGCTTTGCCACCTGAAAGTCGTTATGTGACGCCCCGTCGCGATTTTCCTCCTCGCGCCTGAAGAAGAAATTTAAAGAGAACGACACGTTTATTTACTACATAAACGTAACGTTTCAAGACAAAATCATTAGAATCAAGTGCTTTTTCATCCAACTAAATGTCTAAAAACCTGCAGTTGTACAAATCGTTTAAATGAATTACATCTGAAGTTAGATATGTTAATTCTATTCAAATATGATTTGCTTAAACAGCACGAAATGAGATTAATTTGATTTGAATATTTATAGATGTAAATTTAAATGACTTACCAAAACTATTGATTGCTGTTTTTGCTGTTCTTGTCCTGATTCAGTTCACTAGACCTCAATTGAGCCCCCGCAATCCCATAACGCATAATTACACATCACAGTAAGTTGCTGTAAAAACGTATGAGCTACAGCAACAACACCTCTTACCTGTAAATAATTTACAGTTGACAGTGAAATATACTGGTAACAACAGTAGTACTCTGTTTGACCCATTGCGAATGCATTGCGAATTACAGTACTAACTTTTAAAATGGTAAAACAGTAAGTTTCTGTAGAAATTTGTTACAGTGCAGGGAGTTGTTCTTATTTGTTGTGTTTTTTGTTCAAGAATACATTTTAAATAGAGGAAAGTGTTTTATAGTGTTTTCTTTTATAGACTTGGTAAAACTGTCACACTCTTGATGACATGAAAGTGTTGCCTAAGTATAAATGTCAGCTTGTGTTGAGCTGAGTTAAGCTGCTGAGTTGAGAGCTCCAATGAAGTCATAGGAAGTGTTTACTGATTCAGATTTTCTGTCTCTCTTCAGCACATGCCTGCAGGCAGCCTGAGACGCCGTCTCACATAGATGTGAAGGCTATAGATCTTCCCACTATAGGCTACACACTCATGTATACCTGCCAAGATGGCTTCTACTTGTCTGGAGGGTCAGAACACAGGACCTGCAAAGCAGATGGAAAGTGGACAGGCAAACCTCCAGTCTGCAAAGGTACTAAAAAACTGTGCTGGTAACCAAAGGGTTGAGAGATCAAATCCCAAAAGAAGGGATTTATCTCCATCTGACAAAGACACTTGTAACACTTTGCTAAGCAACCCCAAACAAGTGTAAAAGCACCCTCAGAAGAAATTTTTAACAGAAAAAAAAATATTACACATACAGATGTATAATAATACAGCACCCTCACTATCAGTATTGGCTTTTTTGACAAACAATAGAATGGCCAAATGGTTCTAAGGAACATGTATGGTTGTTTTTCCACTTAAACTAGGTTTGGCATCCACAATTACGGCCCAGAATTCTCAGCACGGTTCACTAACTGTGGTGAATCGTGCTGGTAGAATGTGTGTGGTGACGTCGCCACTCAGGATTGGTCACTTGTTAGTTGCCTGGCCAAGCATGCTGTAGCAAAGCACACACAAGTTGTGTCCTTTACTGTTATTTAGCAAAGTAAAAATCTGCTAAAAACAAAAATAGTGACCACGTTTTGGAGGATGTCATATTTACATCTCCTGCTGCTACTAAGTGTTGCATTACCAAGGCAACCTGACTTATTTCAAAGAGCTCAGTTATCAGCCACACAGTGGAAAATTAAACCATAACTGTGCTGGCTGGGTTGATGCTTATGCAGTGAGAATGGTTTGGCCCGATGGTGGAAAAGCGGCTAGTGATTTGGTTCTGGAACTGGCCTGGTGAAGTCAGAAACCGTCATTTACTTTTAACTTTAAAGGAATAGTTCACTCTAGAAAAGAAAATTCTTTACCCTAATGACATTTCAAATTCATATGTGTTTCTTTTTTCATGAGACACAGAAGAATAAACTTTACATAGCTCATTTCCGTACAGTTAAGTGACTGATAACTAGGTGTGCACCGTTTGGTGTCTTTAATGGACAATAATTCTGTAAATTCTGTGATCTGCTGATCACCTCTCATTTTTAAATGCTCAAAAACAAAAATAGAAATGAGCAAACAAAGGTTTTCATGTTGAATAGGGCTACACAAATGTATATTTGAAATTGCATCATGGCCTTGTGTCATTACCAGATTGCAAAGACTGCACACTTATAGCCATGAAGTACAAAATGGAAACATAATGGAAACAATGGAAACACATATATTTATCATATTGAAGCTAAATGTACTATGATTTTCTGCAGGCCTACAATTGAATAATAACTGGAAGAGCTTATCTGCATTAGCAAAATTAAACAGAATGCCTTTTGCCTGGCTGTTCTCTTCAGCATTAACTATAAAAATGCAATAATGCTGTTTGCAGTGCATGTATGCAAGTGTAAAGCCAGTGTAAAGCTTGTTATTTTTTACTTAATGCCTTAAAGTAAATTGATATATATTATTAAAATATAAATAAATTATTAGTAAACACAATGTGCAATATTAGCTGATTGCCATGTTAAAATTTTAATTGTCAGCATCAGTTTCAAATTTTTGAAACAATGCCGAACTATGATGTTTAACTTATACAAAGAGAGAAACCATTTTTCAAACATTTCAGGGATGGAACTGGCAAAATTTCACCAGACAAACAGAAATGTCATTGCATTTCGTCATGTCATCATTTTTAGGGCAAACTGAGCCTGTTTTCTGTATATTATTTTAAGAAAGTGAACCATTTTCTTTTAATACCCCAACAGCTTAAAGCTATTTAACAGCAAATTAAAGCTAAACCAAGTTTAAACATTAATGGTTTAAAGTGGGATGGGGTACATGTGTTTAACATGTGTGATCCTGTAGCTCAACTGGTAGAGCATTGCGTTAGCAGCACAAAGGTTGTGGGTTCGATCCTAGGGAACACAAGTACTGATAAAAATGTATACCTTAAATTTATTGTAAGTCGCTTTGGATAAAAACGTCTGCCAAATGAATAAATGTAATGTTAATGCAACTATTGTATTGCCTTATGTATTTTTGCGTAGTGTGTCAAACTGAAGTGAGTCATTCTCAAAGAAACTGATTTATTGGTCTGCAGATTGGCTCTGCAAACGTCAAATTATCAATTATTTGCTCTTCTTCCTAGTTGGACCAAAAATAAACAGCAAATCAAATGAGGACTCAGACCTGCAGAAAAACAAGATTCGAGGTATGAAAGTTTTATTTAGTTGTCATTAAAGCTAAACTTGGCCTACAGTTAAGTGAATTTACTGTAAAGCCATTGTAAATAATGTGCCTGTAATGTTGTTTCTCTGATAATGATCATTTTAAAATGTCATAGGAAAGCTAAAGGTGAAGTGTGTCATTTTTCAATATTAAAATAATACCACCCCACATGTGTGGAGACTATAAATAAACCTTTGCACTTCCCTAAAGAGTATAATTCCTTTAAAAACACGGATCTGTTTGTTTGCCTGTCTGATACTGAACTTCTGGCTCAGGCAGTTGTGTGATTGTGGGTTGTTTGTAATATACTGTTTAGCAAGATATTGACTGCTTTCTGAAAGATGGCAGCTGGTGTGCAAGAGACAATGAGTGTTTGGGGAGTCATATTTGTATAGTCATACAGCCATATTTTTGCAGTTCCCTCACTGCCACTAGTGGTGAAAAAATGGTATGCGTTACCTTTAACCTACAGCAGCCTCAGAAGGCATTTGGAAATTTCAGTCACACTTAAAATTGTATGAATTTTCTCAGAACTGACTTTGTTCTGAGCCACTTGTGCCTGCCTGCGGTGAACTGGTTGTTGTGAGCGCGTGAGCGCAACAAGAGTTACACTTTCTGGCTAGCACACAATGTAGTTCAGGTTCACTTGCATTTTGTGAAAGATGCAAATGTAATATTACATTTATGTTGTGTATCTTGGATAATTGATTTATTTTATATAGAATGTGTGATATAGAAAGTGCTTTATTTTACAAATGTTGATTCACTATGCAGTGTTACCTGACACAGCTGTTCCTTTTAAATGTTAAATTCCTTTTATAAACATTAATAATGCATTATTATTAATTTAGCAGGGTTATTTTCATTAATCAAAATGAAAAACTAACAGAAATGTAAACACAGAAAAATCAGTGTTTACGTGATCTGCTGAACATGTTCTACTGACCAGATTCGAAAGTGTCCAAATGCTTTATTTCATATTGAAACACAAACCTGCTTTTGCTTAAATTTTTTTTTTTATAGATGGGTCCTATTATGCCTTTTTTAATGTCTTAATTTTGTTTTTGGGGTGTACTTAAAAAGGTTTTCATGCTTTGTTGCTCAAACAACGCATACTTTCCCAATTTTACCTTATTGCTGTACCCACTTTGGGGCTGCTGAGTTCCTGGTTCTGTAGAGCCTTTGGAAATATGAAATGGGCTCTGATTGGTTAGTGTTTCGTCAGCAAGGTACAACACATTATTACAGTGAATCTTCCTCATCTGCGCCCTGTTTTTGTTTTCTCACAGGGGTGGTCACAAAAGCATTAAAAACACTGATTTTTGTTAACGAAAATAATCTCCCTTGAGCTTTGCAGATCTTTTTTTGCTCTCAACAACAAGATTACACACTAACTAAAGTTAGAAAAATAAAACGTGCCATTTGATATTTTGTTAAGCAGTTACATTAATTCATTTTGTGCTGTGTGTTCAGATTCTGCCATGTACTACTATTTGTTTATAATGTCCAGACTCTTCTGTATGGTGCAATGCAGTGTAATAATGTTGATGTGTTGATGGTTGTGTTGTTGCTTTAGTCCCAGCAGATGTGTTCTCACTGAACTCTGGCTGGGCCGGATTCTATGAGTATCTGGGCAAACGACAAGCAGCCACAATAACAGTGAACGCATTCAACAGCAGCACCAGCAGGGTGAACGTTACTCTTCTGGAACAGAGCGAGCTGCAGATTAAACTCTCCGGTAAATTGAATATTTTTACCAGATCAATCATATTTTATAAAGACAATGGACATGTTTCAGGGAAGATCTGGACCATTTCTATAAACCTCTGAGTTAAGTTTAGGACTACAGTTTGAGACTTATGGTTAAAGATTAGTCTTTCACTGGTTTTAGAAGTTATGTTTAGGGGAATCGGTGGGATTATGTTTATTTAAAAGGACTTTTGATTCAGCAACACATCTTGCCTGGTAAAATCATGGTGCAACAGTATAAATGTGATGCAGTCACAACTATCCATTTTACATGTGTGTTTTACTCTTTCGGGACTTTTTTAAATGTGAGGCTATTTTTGCTCTGACTTATCTGAATAATCTTTTGGTGTATTGTGTTGTTTGTTTATATACTGTTGCATTCAGTGATGTAAAATTGAACGCACAGTGTGATCATATGGTGTGGTCACACCATAACTGTGCCTAATAACTCTTGAAGCAGAAATAACACTACTGTACAGTTGCAAAGGTCAAAAATGTCAACTTACATGATTGTATTTAGATATATTCTGATAATTAAGTATGTGCTGACAGAGAAGGATTTTCTTTAATTAAATTAGCATTGCATTTTCATTGACTCCCAATATCCCATCCGTGCCCGAATGTTCAACAGAATTTCTCCGAAGAATAAAGCAGCTTTTGATAGCTATAAATGTTTTTGCATTTTTTCCACACTAGCTTTAACTGTAAGCAATATTTTAATGGAACAGCACACAAAAAGTGTTGACAGTACCTGACATATCACTGAAATAGGTGTCCTCTGAAATCACACTTGTCTCCCTGTGACAGCCGTAGGCTTTATAAACTCTCAGAATAAAAGAACAGTCAGGGGAGCGGTCAAAGCTATTTTAACCAATCAAAAATGCTCTCTGCCTGTCAATCATTTTACATGTTTGGGATGGTTGACGTCTTTGGAGGTAGGGGTTTTAGGTAGAGGGTGTGTGGCTGACAAGTACAAGTTTGTGAAGTCTGTTCATCCTTTTCTCTATTGTTTATCTTTTTATTGTTATGCAGGAACTTACAAGAAAGAAGAAAATCATCTATTATTAAAAGTTTACCAAATTAGAGGCCCAACAGAACAATATTTTAGTAAATTCAAAAACGATAACTGGGCAATGGATGGATATGTGAGTATTGTAAAATTAGCCATCATCTATAGTCAATTAAGCTGTGTATTTGATTTTAACCTTCTGTACAGATTTCTCATTTAAAGGGGTCCTAATATGCATTTAAGTCCTATGTTTCTGGTGCACTACAATAGGTTTTCATGCATTGTTTTTCACATATTTTACCTTTATTGTACACTACTGTTTCTATTCTCATAAAAACTGTTTCTAATTCTAAGAAAACCACTCCTTCAGAATTACAAAGTGGGCTCAGATTGGCTAGCTGGCCTAGTGTAAAGTAATTAGCTGACTGCCTAGTGTGCATTGTCTGGAAATGTCATGGAGCTGACATGGAGGGGCGGATGTCAAATTCTTGGGATCATTACATCAAAAACCCTGGTAGAAGAGAGTTGTAGTTCTTTTCAGCCATTTATTGTAGTCTTTAAAAAGTGATTTTGGTTAAAGAGAATATCTGCCTTTGCAGCATTGTAACTTTGCAGATATTGTTTATTCTTAAACAGAAACATTATGAACTAAAGTTGAAAAAATGAAAATGTGTTATAAGACCCCTTTAAACAAAGCATTTAAAATTTAAAATAGAACTTTTATGAGTTTTGTAAGACATTTGACTTGTTTTGGACAACACCATTCGTCACTACCAATATTAACAGGTTTTGTTCTATTTTGTTGTTGCATAGGTGATGGCTGAATCAGAAAAGAAAATGTTTGTTTACCAAGGTCACATTCACAGCAGTGATTTTGGGAAATTTCAATTAACAAGACAAGGTAGAATTATGTAGAAATGCTTTTTTCATATTGTGTCTTTCCTTTCAAAACATAACTAATAAAATAATATTAAAATATACTTCTAAATACTATTTTCAGTGATAGGGTACTTAAGAATCATTCCCTTGAAATATTCTGTTTTCCTATCCTCCCGCAGGTCTTATTACAACAGATATGGATTCATCTAATCCTTACTATGGCACAAACAGCAGCTCTGTGGCTGCTGCCATTGTAGTGCCCTTCTTTGCGCTGATATTATCAGGGTTTGCCTTTTACCTCTACAAACACAGGTGAGAGCAGCAGGTCTCTGCTGATGTTATGGGCTGTGCAGCAGCAGTCGTGGGAAACTCCTGTGTCTGTAATTGTGACTGAAATTGCCGTACAGTCAGTAATTAAAAACTCTGCAAGCAATAAACGGCATTGAGTTAAAATAAAAAATAAAAGCATGGGAGTTTTCCTACATGTTTCCTTAAAAATAAATGTGACAAAATTGTCATGAAGCGTGACAGTTCCCCATTATTAAAATAAATTAAAAAAATTGGCAGGGCACTATCACAAGGCACAGATGACAATGAGAGATCCAAAGACCTGGACAGCTCCAGGTAAGACTCTCAGAAGCTAACGCAACAGGCAGTGACCCTCAACACCCTCATTGTCTGCATTTAATTTCCTCATCTCATCTGAGTGTGGGGATGGGATATATATACATTTGAGAATTTCATTTGATGTGCTTGTTTTAGTTGCTGTTATATTTAGATGAAGAGTGTGCGGTTTGAACAAGATAATAAATGTTATAAATGGCCAGCTGAGAGAAAACTGAATGGGTTACATTACTTAAACTTTAGTGACCTTTGGAAAATGTGTTTCTTTTTGGTTTCAATTATTGTTGGGAGGGGAAAACAATATTTTCGATCAGATATGGGACATTAATTTTTAATGTCTGCTTATGTCAAGGTGGTCATACAAATTCTGCAAACAGTACAAAATAATCTGCGTTTTAGCCAACAGACATAATTGCTACCTACCATCTTAATATCCTCCTGCTGTAGGATATTCTAAATACACCTTGGGCATCTTTGATATCATAACCATGCTTTGTTTGTACTGGTACTGTATAGCTAGTTTTTCCAGGTGGCCTAAAATACCTCAGTTAAAATCTTCTTGGCTATGTGTAATCAAGAGATTTAAGAGAATAGATCACTTAAATAATGTAATTATTCTCACCCTTAACTGTTTTTTATTCTTGAAACAATGACCAAGCTCCTGCTTTCTATAAAACAGAACAAGATGGTGATCAAAGCTTGAATGCCTTCAGAAGGCTTAGAGCACACAGAGTAAAAAAGCATAAAGTATATGAATTTTGTGTTTCACAGATGATACATTTTCCTGAAATATCTGAGGGTGATTAATAACTAAATGTTCATTTTTGGCTGAGCTATTCTTTTAACTGTTTTCTGTAGTGAACAATGTTTACTGGGCACCCCCTGAGTTTTGTCCTTGAGTTTAACCTGGCTAACACCTTTGACACTTCCCATCGTTGGATAAAGACATGTTCTTTTGTTTTAGGCTTTATCTAACATTTCTAATGTTTATGTTGTTCCTCCATAAATAAAAACATACATTACAATGTGCCATTTGGATGGAAATAAATACATTTCCAATACATTTTAATGTACTGTATTGAAATGAATTAATTTTTCTAACCTTGTCTCACTTTTCCAATTTTAGAACAAGACCAAAAGTTCAGTACAATGGATACGCAGGTCATGAGAACACAAACGGTCAAGCTTCATTTGAAAATCCCATGTATGATACAAACATGAAGCCAACCGAGGCAAAGGCTGTGAGGTTCGACACAACCCTCAACACAGTCTGCACAGTGGTATAGCCTTTATTATTAGTTGCTGTGCCTCATAGGTAAACAGCCGGACACCCCCTGACGACTGACTGCACGTCGCTATAGATGCAGACTTTTATAACAAGCTTACAATGAAAGTAAAAAACGAATTGAAAACAGTGACTCTTTTTTACAGAAAAATTGCAAAAACATTACAAAAAATTTTTCAAGAGAGACTTTTTCAAGCAGTTTACTTGACATATTCAGCCAGAACTAAGGTCAACATTATTACTGAGATTTGTACCGTATGTGGCTGAATGAAGATTTTTTATTTTTTTCTATGTATTTCCCCATCAAAGAAACTTCCTGGGAAAGATACTGAGGTGTCTTTAAATGCCACAAAGTTGTTGACACAATGTATTTTCTTCAATGAAGACAAACCACAAAACGGGAAAGCAACTGGACTACTGTGGCTTAGCACACTTACAGAGATCTCCACCAAGAAGGGGACAAAATGCTACAAAAAGCTGGAAATGAGACAGCATCTCTGGGTTGCAGATGAAAATGTCAGCCGCTGAGTTGATAGAAATAAAAACTTTAGCGCACAAATTTTGCACTAGTATGAAATGGATATGAAATCAGTATATTGAAAAAACAAACTAATTTAAAAAAATAATATACAGGGTTTTACTAACCATATGTATATAAACACAAACCCATTTCCATAGAGAGCATGATGTCATGCTATGGCTATCAAGAGAGACTGAATTTATTTTTTAAATGAAGTTCTGTTTATGTTTACAATATAATGAGGACACAATTGAATCTCATTCAAATCCACACATTTTGTTCTGTTACAGTCGTTTTATTATCTAACAGCACATTATGCGCATATGATTATGACATCATTTCTGGCATGTCTGGTTTAGCAAACATAGGCGCTCAGACAAATTACATTTCATCTTTGAGTTTACAATCATAATAGCTTTCCTCAAATTTTGCCGTCTTACCAATTTGCTTTCATTACTTATAACATATACCTCATGCAGGAGAACATGGTGTGATGGCGCAAGTTTTGATTTTTTTATTCATCAGCTGTGTGTGAATGCCTGTACAAGACTGATCTGAGCCCACATTTTTCCATGTCTCCCTTTTATACCAGTCTGAACCAGTATGTATCTCTGTCTACACCCCTCATTTCCTATCCAAGATGCGGCGTCATCAGGGTTAAGATTAAACTTATTCTCGAAGAAACACTGCCTTATTAGATTGACTGGCCCATACCGGTTTCCAATGACCCATGTCATCAATACATTAGCCTAGTTTAAAAACGTAGCGCTGCTGGGGTGCATATTCACTGTGATTAATTGTCATGATCACACTATCAATGCATGTGCTGAAACTGTAAGTGCTTCCATTCTTCCATGTGAACTACTGTTGCCTGTTTTCTCACCACACTTACTTCAACGGCTTATTGCATAACGTGCACAATGACACCATTGTAGATTTGCTATTGGATATCAGATATCATTTTCACATTGATTGTATTTTCAATCAAAAAAAGTTTTGTTGGGTCACTCTCTCAGATTGTGAGTGAGTGAGTGAGTGAGTGAGTGAGTGAGTGAGTTAGTTACTTAGTTACTTAGTTAGTTAGTTAGTTAGTTAAGCCGGATTGCCCCGCTAACAGAACTGGGCTGTGTTGGTTTTCTCCTTTTCACACTGCAATCTTCGGCTTTGCAGATAATGTCTTGCCTTTTCTCAGGCTTGCTGCAATAATGGTTCTTTCAATAATGTTTTGTTTTGTTCAGTTTCATTTTCTCACGACTATAAAATAGTTTTGCGACTGTCGAGCTGTAAAACTGCATTCAGACCAACATTCGTGCTACTGGCCATCCTCATTTCATCATGTGCTGCTGACTTGAAGTGCGAAAGATGTTTTTGTACAGAAATATATTTTTTATGAAGAATTTGTAAAATTATTAAATATGCTGTACTTTTTTGATTCATGTTAAAATGTTTTTACTGTATACAAATGTAAATTAATTGTTTATCTACCCATAAGTATATGTCTATGGTTTAAAATTTTCCAGCAAATGTCAAAATGTACGAGCTTTTATGAAATATTCAGCTCATATGTGTTCTTTGACATGAGAAAAATGATGAACCCTAGACAACTGTACTGCAGATTGTTAAATGCAAATATTTTGAAAAGTATTATTTGAGATAAATATTAAACTTTTTCTAAAAGTACACGTTTGTTTTTTTTTTAAATGAATTGTGACAGCTCTGTGATAAGAATTGGTGACATTGGTGTTAATCTAACACTGCTGGATTTAAACGGTCTCTTATTTAAACAGCATAAACCTGTACAGCTAGGGGTGTAAGGATTTGCTTTGACAGTGATCACCAGTTATGAATCACTAAATGATGTGATGCATACATTTGGTCAATTTCCCACTCAATTTGTTTAGTTTGTAATGATTTTCAAAAAAAATGTGTTGAGATGTGTAGAAGATGTGTACAAGCAATGCACTGACACATGTACAGCCCTGCTTGCCACAACTTCTGCATAACAAATTAGACATAGTATCTATTTTAAGGTTTAATGGAAATGTTACTAATTCATTTTAGGTCAGAAGTTATATAACTTCATCTTTGAGGATTCTTTAGTTTTCTTCAGATCAGTGACACAATATGTGGTGAAACGTGATTCAGGGTTGTGTTTGAAAGGTTTCATCAGTTTGATGCATAAAGGTTCATGTGCACATTTGGATCGTACGTTGTATCTTCTCTTTACCTAATATGCTAAAATGACTTAAACATGGCTTGTTAGAGAGTGACATTTACATTAGAATAGCTGCTGTATATTTTCCCTGATTAACTTTGTTTAGGAGTTTTTTAGGTTCTTGTTTCATATTAAGAGAGAAATCTTTAAAGCAGTGGCCCATATTCAGTTTATCTTGCTTAGTTCAGATTTGTTTCAAGGCACTCATCCAGTTTCTCTGTGTGTGTGTGTGTGTGCGTGTGTGTGTGTGTGTGTGTGTGTGTGTTGTGGGGAGGCACTGCTCTGACCTCATTAACTGAACACTCATTTAAACATAATGATGAGAGCCTGTGTTTACACTTTCCAGCAGTCATGCATCACCCAAATCAAATTCTAGGAGAAAAACTAAGTGAAGCATTTTCCCTCCAATGGAAGGTCAAAATATCTGATGGATTCAATTAGAGTTTAAACAGCACACACATTTGTTTTTGACCACCTGTTTTGCGAGTCTTGTCTGCTGTTGTATACAAAAGTTACAAGAGTTTAAAAACGTACTGAAGTTTGAAATGGAAGTTCAATTAAAAATGTTCAGTCATGCCTTCATTTTAAAACAGAGCGATGTGATTACACTTTCAAGTAAGATTCGATCAAATTTCAGGCAGCATTGCATGTATGTTTGGTGAACACAATCCCATAATACATTCACGAGTCAAAACTCAGGTTACATATGTAACCCCGGTTCCCTGAAGTGAACGAGATGCTGCATTGAAACACTTTGGAAATGCCTCCAGCTTATTTACACTCTGAATCACGTGTGAAATTTGTGAAATAGGTGGGGCGATACATCATAGAGGGGGTGACGTCATGACCAGGAAGCTTAAAAGCGCATGCGCTGAGCAAACTGGTAGCTTCGGAACGGAATGAAGCAAGCGCAGGCCAGGGTACTGAAAGTATGCCCGGAGACACAGTATCTCATTTCCTTCAGGGAACCGGGGTTACATACATAACCCGAGACGTTCCCTTTCAGGAACTCAGGCTGCGTCGAAACGCTTTGGGAATGAGATGCCCACTTCACCAGACTGAAGGTTTCCCTGCCTCCTGTGTGAAATTGCACAGTTAAGGCATGAGGACAGAAGAGCCAGGAGTGGCTCGGATATCGAGCGAAGGTTTTAAGAGTGGACCATCCCGCAGCATTGCAGATGTCCTGAATTGGGACACCTGCATAAAACCTCCATACCCCGAGTAGAGTGACCAAGGTGGTATTCCCCCACCTTGGTCCCCTTAGGTGGGGGAATACCAGAGGACTCATATGAGATGGGAATAGCATCAGTAATCCAGCAACGCAGTGTGGTAGAGGGTACTTTAGAGACATAACCCGGTAGAGAAAGGCTTTGGCCAAACTGACTGCAAAGTCCAGATAGGAAGGGGCCACTGAAAGGGCCTGGAGGTTACCCACTCTCCTCAGAGAAGTGAAGGCCAACAGGAAGGCCGTTTTGGCCGACAGAAGATGATCAGAAATTTCCCCAATAGGCTCAAAAGGTGGAGCACAAAGGGCCTCTAGTACGACGGCCAGATCCCTAGGTGAGACATGAGATCGTACCTGAGGCCTCAGCCTCAGCGCACCTCTGAGGAAATGTGTAATCAAGGGGTGCCTGCCCACTGTATAAGCACCATTTGAAGCGTAGTAAGCCGATATAGCCGCCACATAGACCTTTATAGTGGATTGAGCTAGCCCTGCAAAGAGCCGTGCCTGCAGGAACTCCAGAACTGCGTTAATGGTGCAGTTGACTGGGTCCAGCTGACGGTCTCCGCACCAAGAAGTGAAAAATTTCCACTTCAGGGCATACAGTTTCATCATGGAGGGAGCTCTGGATTGAAGAATGGTCTCAACAACCTCAGTTGAGAGACCAGAAGCTACGAGTTGTGCCCCCTCAGGGGCTATACCCATAGATTCCACTTCTTTGGGCAGAGGTGCATGATGGCACCCTCTGCCTGAGAATGGAGGTCCCCCCTCAAGGGGATCTCCCAAGGAGAGCCGTCTAGGAGAGCTACAAGATCCGAGAACCAAGCTCGGCCAGAACGGGGCCACTAAGAGCATAGACACCGCGTCCTGGCATACTCTTTTCAGGAACTCCCGGGAGCAGAGCAATTGGGGGAAAGGCATGCAGACAAAGACTTGGCCAAGTCTGTACCATAGCATCCAGTCCCAGAGGAGCTGGATGAGCCAGAGAGAACCAAAGGTGACATTGCGCTCTCTTGAGAGGTGAAGAGGTCCACTTGAGCTTGCCCAAAGATTCTCCATATCTGCTTCACCACCTCTGGGGAGAGCATCCATTCCCCGGGCCTTGGCCCCTGCCTCGACAGGTTGTCTGCTCCCACATTGAGACATCCAGGGATATAAACTGCTCTCAGCGAGAGGATTTTCCCCTGGGATCAGACAAGGATCTGGTGTGCCAACTTAAAAGAGGGTGTGAACGCAGACCTCCTTGATGGTTGATATAGGAGACCACAGCTGTGTTGCCGTGCAAACTAATACATGACGATCTCTTAGGTCAGGGAGGAAATGCTTTAGAGCAAGAAATACCGGCAACATTTCTAGGCAATTTATGTGCCAGGAAAGGTGGCAACCTGTCCACTCATGACCGCTCCCTAACCGGTGAGGGATGCATCTGTCGCAAGTGAGACACGGCGCCAAAGAGCTCCCAACACCAGGCCCTGAGTAAGGAACCAAGGTTTCTTCCGTATATCTAAGGCCCGAAGGCAGCGCCGCGTGACCTTGATTTTGCAGAAAGGATTTCCCCTCGGGAAAACCCCTTGGTTTTCAGCCACCACTGTAGAGGTCTCATATGCAGGAGGCCAAATGGAATCACATTGGACGCAGCTGCCATGACACCTAGCAGTTGTAGAAACTGCTTTACAGTGAGTGACTGGCCTTCTTTGACTCATGACTGTACTGAGGATCGATTCCACTCGAGCAGGAGACAAATGTTGCTGCATCGTGGTCGAATCCCATACTACACCCAGATAAGTGGTTCTCTGAGCTGGAGAAAGCACACTTTTCTCAATGTTCAGTCTAAACCCCAATTCTTTTTATGTGGTTTAGAATGACATCTCGATGCCGAACTACCAGTTGCTCTGAATGACCTAATATCAACCAATATAATAATTATATATCGTCTATATAATTGAGTATGCGGATGCCCTGGTATCGCAGGGGAGCCAGAGCTGCATCCACAACTTTTGTGAAAGTGCGGGGTGAGAGTGCTAGGCTGAAAGGAAGAACCCGATATTGGTAAGCTTCACCCCTGAAAGCAAACCTCAGGAACTTCCTGTGCTGAGAAAGGACTGGGATATAAAAGTATGCATCCTTTATATCTACTGTGACAAACCAGTCCTCTGACCTGATTTGAGACACAACCTGTGATACAGTGAGCATCTTGAACTTCAGTTTCATGACTGAGCAGTTCAGGAGACGCAGATCTAAAGTGGGACGCAAACCCCCCATCCTTCTTGGGAACAATGAAGTAGCAGCTGTAAAGCCCCAACTCTTTCTGCTGAGGAGGCACCATCTCGATGGCCTCTTTCCTCAGGAGAGTTTTTACTAATCTAGTACTAATCTGTTAGTGGCTATGCCCCACAGGTAGGCTGTGCGTTAGAGGAGAAAGAGAGATTCTGGAGTGAATTAGATGAGGTGATAGAGAGTTTTTCCTCGGGTGAGAGAGTGGTGATAGGAGCAGATTTTAATGGACATGTGGGTGAGGGGAACACAGGTGATGAGGAGGTGATGGGCAAGTTTGGAGTTAAGGAAAGGAACCTTGAAGGACAGATGGCAGTGGACTTTGCTAAGAGGATGGACATGGCTGTGGTTAACACTTATTTTCAGAAGAGGGAGGAGCATAGAGTGACTTACAAGAGTAGAGGTAGGAGCACACAGGTAGACTACATCCTATGTAGAAGAGGCAATCTGAAAGAGATTAGTGACTGTAAAGTGGTAGTGGGAGAGAGTGTAGCCAGACAGCATAGGATGGTGGTGTGTA
>JAZGTK010003480.1:0-27251 GCA_036877625.1 Ambastaia sidthimunki
ATCGTGTACATGTTATTTTAAAGAAAATCGCGTATCTGTGTTAATATTGTTTTCTTAAGTAAAACTCGTGCTTAAATCCGTTTCCTGTTCCGTCGACGTCACAAATTCCGCGCACACTATTGGACGAAGTAAAGTAATAAACGTCACAATTATTTTGTCTTAGCAAAAAAGTATTTCTCGCATTACTTACAAATATGTTATATTATGGAAGCAATGTACAAACAAAAGTAATAATAACTACTTGGACAGATAAAAAGATGGTTTCATTTTCAGAGAAGGTTGAAAACATTAAACCATCATTACGTATTTGGTTCTCTGAACAAGGCTTTTCAATTCATTAAATTTCAATTAAGGCTCCAGATGTCCTGTCTTTCTTCTCGTTTCATTGCTCATATGTTGGCTTTGCACTTCAGTGAAACACTTTCAGACCAGTAATGACCTGCACAGCATCATTTGATGCTACAGGCCCTGAATTAAACCCGTTCTGTTTTCCAGAGTCCTCCAGAGTCCCAGTGGCTCTATCTGAAGAAAGTCAATTCCATCTGTCAATCTCTCTTTTCAGATGTGATCCCTCCACCAATGAAATTTACAATCAGATCACTATACATGCATACAATGATCTATCCTAGCTAAAAATGTTTAGGATGTAAGAATGTTTTCCTAATGTTTTAATTAAGTAGCAAAAACGTTAAAAATGTTATTTTGAATGTTCTAGGAACATTCAAAACATCCAGTTCTTTTACACATTGTATTAACATGACTGCTTGGTTAAGCAATTACAATGTCAACAATTCTGTAACTTTTTAAAACGTTCCACTAATAACCTAAGAATAACAATATATATGATATATCATTAAAACATTTTTGATAACTTTAAGAAAACATATATAGAATGTTAGCCAACATTCAGGGATTGTTACTTCTTAACCTGGCATTTAATTAGTTGAGCTAGTTTTTGGTCCAAAATGCCCAAAATGTTGTCATTTTCTGTTGCAGTTTGTTTTCTACAGATTCTTACATCAAATGCTTAGAAGTTAGTGTAGTCTGAGTAGATCCATGCATTAGCTTTCTTTGAGACCCCAATGTAATGTCATTGTCAGATTCCCATATCCATATGCTTCTATTGTACTGATTGGCTGACGGAAATGTCACATGTCTTCATCTTTCTCCAAACAGACCGTCATCATTAGCTCTCATAAAGCATGACATTACAGGCCTAATCTGTACAGATCCTATTAAGAGCTACTGGGCTGAAACCAGAATATGTGACAAAGCATTTTAACTTAATTAGTGCTCAGTTTTGTTGCAATTTAAGCACCAAGCAATACATTTGTGCTGTTTGGCTATGCTGTTGATTTTCTTAAAAGGTAAGTTCGCTTAAATGCAAATGAAAATTCTTTCATTATTTTTGTGTTTCGTGGAAGAAAGGAAGTCAAATGAGCCTGAAAGGATGTGAGGGTTAAATATTTGTATTTTTAAGAGAACTATCCTCGGGCGAGTTGAAAGATTCAAAGACATTGTGTTGTTCACACTCTGCCTCGTAGAAATGAACAGAAACTTCACTGATTTACGTCTCTGGCTCACCTTGTCTGCCCCTCGTTCTGCTTAATACAGGAGCACTGATTAGATTTCTATTTTATAGGAATGTAGCAAGTAAAACACTCACCCTCCTGAGATATGAGGAATGCCCTTTCATTTCAAAATAATGCCAAAAAATGGGATTACACTTGTTTAATACTCATTCCTGCCACTTGCACTAATATTTAATCTGCTGGTATGCCCATTTTTTCGCTCTCTCTCTCTAAACACCATCATTCACTGTTTTAATTTAAAGTATGAATATGTGATTTATTTTCCAATGGCATGGGGCATAAATCTACTTTGCAGTGTGATAACAGAGGTGATGTCCCCCATATCGATCCAGAGCTTAATAGTGTTTGTTCTTTATAGCTGATCTCAGGAAATAAGGGAATATACAGTTTTGAATGAGCTCTCTCATGGTATCCAGCAGAGAAATGAAGCTACTTGAACAATTCATACACACCCCCTGTATTATTTATATATGGCAGATCTGCATAGTAACATTTAAAGAAGAACTTTGGTCCGTGCTTTTGGACATTTTTAGGTTATAAGAATGGAAACATTTCCCATTAGGGAACATTAGGGAAAATTTCCCTAATGTTTCCATTAAGTACCAAAAAGTTACTTTTGACCTTTGAACCCTAGGTCTTGTACTTCCAGGTGGACCAAAAAACCTTGTGCAGCTGTTAGAGATTATCAGCAACTGGGCGGTTGTGGGCTTTTGCTATCTCAGGTCACAGCTAATGATGGAGCCGCATCTGTGAGAAAACATTTTGCATGTTTGGTTCTTTGAGTTATATTTACATTTTATGTCTTTGAAAAATACTTTATTTCAGGGGGAATATCTGCTCCATTGAACACTGTATCTATCACTGTACTGCCATACCATCATGCGTTTGATAAATGGAGGTAGAAAGTAGTTTTCCGCCATCGGCCAACAAGCTTCCAAAACTTTCATAATTATTTTTCTCAATGTTTGTTGCGTCCACTTTATTGCCTGAAATCTTGCTTGTTGAGCAGATAAAATGTGGAAGGCCATCATTCTGTCACTTTTTTTCCATGGCAGTGTTTCAGGCCCTGAGGGTCTGTCAGATCAATACGAGAAATCAAACAGTGATTCTCACTTGTGGCACAGAGAAGCTGGTAAGAAATGTCGCAATGTCTCAGTACATCAGTATCACAGATAAAGTCTATGCAGAATGCCTTAAAGGTGATGCGTTTCATTTCTCAGTGTTAAAATACTTTATTCTACCCATTCAATAAAGTATGCAGAAATAACTGTATAAGTAATACCTTCATAAGTTCTTTTGTGGCTCTATTGATTTGTTGTTCATCTATGCTAGTCTTCGAACAGCAGCATTACCCTCAGGCTAAGAAGGCCAGCTGGGTAATGGGGTGGGGTCAATTTTAAAGGCGGAGCTTACATGAGTTTTCTGTTTAAGCATCACTGAATTAAATTCCAGCAGGACACTTTATCGGTGCTCGTATTAATAGATTACTACACAAACTGCAAACATGAGCCGCTAAGTGCAGGTTTCCAAGTAGCCGTCTCTGTCAAAATATAATTTATGGTTTTATTAAAGACAATATTTGCAAAACACTAATGATAAACTTGAATGAAATTCAAAAAACATAAATGGTGTCAAATGTTTGTCCAGTGCGTCCCAATTTAAAGCTGCAATCCGTGACATTTGCCTCTCTGGCGCCATCTCTGTTTGAAGCACAAAATTGCAGGTTACTTTACGTACTAACACTTCCCAGAAAATCTGACCCAACAGCTCAAATTATAAATCTTCTGATTTAACAGATTTTTGTTAATTTTTAACCCAATGCTGAAATTGCATTTTAAACACTGTATTTTATGCGTATGTTGGTTATGTGGTGATGTTATGTAAAATAATAATTATATGACAAACAACTGCATAAACTCAGGCATATAGCCAGGTATTATCTAATATTCATTCAAGACAGAAAGATTTAGATACAACTGCACAGAGTTTTACTTTAAAACTTTTATATTTATTAAGGGAGTTTAAGGGCAGTGCTGTGAGGCTTTTAGCCCAACTGGTCGAATGGTCCATTTTGTACTAGCCCAAAACTCTAAAAGCTACTATTGACTCCACTAATAATGTGAGTTTAATACATGGTTCTGCTTGACCCACCAATGTCAGGTGAGGGTGGAAAAATCACCTAGCATAATATGCAAAGCATTTAAACAATAAAACTTAAAACAAAACTGCTTAATGTACATAAAATGTTTTTCCTGTTTAAACAGGGCATGTGGGAAGGATTGCAGGTTCGAGCAGGTGGAGGACAACAAATAAATCAGCACAATTACACGCGAGGACTAATGTATCCGCCCTCAGACAAACCAAACGTAACTTGTTGTGTTTAGACAGAGCGTGCTGTCACCATCAGCTAAAGGACTTTCTAGCGTGTCATCTCTCTACTGAAGCCTGCGAATTAATTTTGGATCGATTTGGAGAAGTCTTGAAGAGGAAACGGAGAGATGATGTCCATCTCCTGTGAAAGGGGAGTGCGCTGCTGGAGCAGACCAGATATCTGAACGGATACCAAAGCTGTGAAGTTTGGAGGCGGGAAACCGTGACGATGATAAATCATTGTAATCTCTTTCACAGAAGACGAGTAGAGAAGCAAAAAGGCTTACAAAGACCTTTCCTGACCTTTGTACAGCAGTTTCCCAGCAAACACTTTTAGGCTATAAGAACGTTTCCCTAACATATCCATTAATTAACAAAAACATTAAAAAAATGTATTTTGAAAGTTCTAGGAACCTTCAAAACATCCAGTTTTTTAGATATTGTATTAACGTTATGGCTTGGATATAAGAACATTGTTTAAACATTTCCTTTAAATTCTGTAACTTTTTAAAACATTTCACTAATGTATTGTAACATTTCAAATGTTTAAAAACTGTTTAATAACTTTGAGAGAACTTGTAGAGAACGTTCTGAGAAGGTTCCCTGTTAGTTGAGTTAACCCAACTTTGCAATGCACTCGTCAAAAGACATATTTAATATTTTCTATTTAATTGTGCTCTGATCTGCTGAGTTTAGCTCCAAGCCTAATTAAACACATCTTAACCAGCTAGTCAAGGGCTTCGGGATTATTTAAATATTACAGGCAGGAGATGGTTAGAACTAATCTCTGCAGAATGTGTTCATGTAGAAACAATGTTTAATAGCCCTGGTGTTAAATCAGAGTGTTTACAAAGTTGCCACATTTTCTTTAATCACACATGAAATGCAATTTTGTTTTTTCTTGTTGGTGGCTACAAACAGGAATGACTCGAGGGAAATTATACAAAAATGCCAAACAATTTATTTGCCCCTTATCATGGTTGTGACAAATATAAAACATACAGCGTAATAGCAGATAAAATTGTGGGGCATTTTGTCTTACAGTACAACTTAAACCAGGATTGCTTGAAAAAATACATTGCACTGAATTTACCATTAAAAGCTGATTTGCATGCAAAAGAAGTTTCATGTTGCCCAGGGCTGTTGCTCTGATTACAGACTTATTAATGCTTACTGGTGCCGTTCTGCATAAGAGGCTGAATGACTCGCAGGAAGAGGAATAATTTTGCATTGTCACTGAATGCTGGGATGCAACTAACATGGTCAAACTAATAGACTATTGATCTGAAGGGAATTGTGCAGACCATCTAAACAGATCTCCAGCATTGGTTGATTCACTACAGAGACGCAGGATTCTTGTCATATAAACATCACTGTGGTTTCCTCTGAATAAAACAGAATGCAAAACATCAGTAAGAACATCAGCAAAACATTGAAACACATCATAATTTTGCTTTAAAGACAGGCATATAATCCTTTTCAGAAACATATTTTATGCTGATTAAAAGTCTCTTCACATCCTGATTAGCATCACTAAGTAAAGTGGTACTAATATATTTATATAAATATGTATCTTCTGTGGAAGATGCAGGACCATAAAATGTTCGTCCAATCATTGCATTCGGTCCGAATACAGTGATAGGATGTCCTGCAATCTCTCCACTCACTCTCTTACATGGATCTTATGCTTTAAAGCTAGCTTGCTATTGCTAGCCTCTCTGAAACTGCCCACTCTGCAGCCCACCTGCCTGCAGGAATGATCAGCATTAGATGTGAATATTCACACAGCGTGGCCTGCTTGAGAAATTCACTTTCGCTTTAATTTCAGAATTATTGATCTGTTCTCGCGTTATTGCTGCACGACATCCATAATCAGAACAACAGTCTGACAGATGAGATTAATAAGACAGGAAGAGGAAGGAAAAAGACTTTGAGTCCATCTCTCATAAGCTCTATTTAATTATGCCTTTCTCTGAGCCTGATGGATTCACCCCATCAGCCATAAATTTGCCCTTTATCCCCCCTGCATGATATCTGTTTGTTTAAGAGCACATTAGAGAATCTGATGAGTAATTAATCTGATGACTGCTGGTTAATTATGACTGAGATCATTGTGTTCCAGAGTCACCACTAAAATGAGGGAATTAGTAAAAATGACTAAATGATGTGCTAAAGGCAAGACCCTGGCAGTCTAGAATTAATCCAATACCGGCCGGTTACTATTTAGTCCCCCGCAGAATTTAACAAGGTCTCGTAAAATGACTCTACCCAACCTAAAAGTTTAGGTTGCAAGAACGTTTCCTTAACGTTTTTTTAAAAATGTTAAAAATGTTATATGGAATGTTTTTAATTCTGTAATGTTTTTAAAACATTCCATTAACAACGTAAAAATAACGTTTTTGATATACTGTATAATCTTGCATGATTCTTGTTTAAAATCTTGTATAAACAGATGGCAACACTTCACAATAATGCAGTATTTATAAAAATTTGTTAATGCATCAATGCTAATATGAATTAACATAAACAAAACAGTACAGAATTTATTAACCTTTGCTTGTGTTACTTAAAATCAAATATTTTTTGAACAACTTACTTGAACAATTGTATTGACCATAAACAAACATTAACAAACATTTTAAAATATTCTAAATCTATTTTCCTCGTTGTTAGTACATGTTAGCTGCTAATGCATTTACTAATGTTAACAAATACACCCTTATTTTAAAGTGTTACCAAACAGTTTGCGTTCTCTCTATAAAAGCAGCGCCTAAAACGAAAGAGTAAACCTGTGTTTTATTACAGCTCTCTGCTCTCAGTAACCTGCAGGGGGTTTGCACACTGTGTAGTCAGTATGCAGCCTGCATAGGCGGCAGGAAGTCGTGTGTCACTTTGCTCACTGCTCGCATACAGGTGAGCTTATCAGTGCAGAAGATGAATTGAGACACAAGGCTGCGGTACTTTATCTTGGTCAGCAGCGTGCGGTTATCCTCACAGGTCGAAAGATATTGCGGCAGCCCCATCTAAAAACATCTTCTAGAGCTTTCAAGACCAGTTTTTTTAGTCAGTGTCCTTTCCCTTTAAAACAACGATGACTGCCTGACCAACAGTTATTTTTAGTAAATCTTTAATCATTTTATGAGCATGAATAAGAATTTTAATTTAATCTAGTAGCAACATCCAAAATATCTCATTCAAAATAAATACATTGTATTATTTTGCAACAGCATTTGGGGAATTTCGTCATCGAGGTAATGAGGGGAATAAAGAAATGTATTTATTTATTTATAAATACGTTCTCATTTGTTTTGCATGTCACAGCATTACTGCAATATTGTTACTTAACTTTTGGAAATTATTGTCTAGGAAACAACTACAGAAGTTTAGCTCTTATCTAATGGGGTAAAAATAAAAAGTCATCATTTACTTGCCTTTATGTTGCTCCAAAACTTCTTTCCCCCTGTGGAACACAAGAAAAGACATTTTTGAGAAATATTAGCTCTTTTAAACATACAATGAAAGACATTTGGATAAACTTTTCCTTGCTTCTACTTACTTTGTCATAATAATAAAGCCCTGAACTGTAAGATTTGAAGAACTTTGCCTTTATGAGTGATGAGTAATGTTTGATCTCAGTGCCATTATGGTAATTGGAATTTGTTTGGGCTGGTGGAATTAGATGAATCTAAATAAACACAGCAGGACTGAACTGGGTGGAAGCAGTAACAGGATCCAGCCAATAAAATATCCGATCAGACGATTGGTAAGGATGGAGGGTTTTATTGTGGGTTGCCACAGAGGCTTATTTTTGAGTGGGAGAGGTCAGTCCATCAGCAGAACAAAACACAACTCAGGGTGTGGAGGAGATGAAGACCTGGAGACAACATCACTGTAATCCTTCATATAGATTCATTTTAATATAGACATAACACCCCATCAGCCCCAAACACATCACCTTGTTTTTGTGTCGCAGGTAATTGAGTCAGTGTCCCATTGTTTAGCAGATCAAGGCCCTCGCTAGTGTCCGAATTTGTGTTTACAATATACTGAGTCACGTCATAGGGAGCTAGGGAGTGAAATGAGATACAGCCTCCAAGTCAGAGGTCAGTTTATCACTCTGAAACACAAAAGCATAACAGGAAATTATACAAGGCAATAACAATTTATCATCTACTTGAGATGACGGTGACTGTGGAAACTGCAGCCAGGAAACAAAACTTTCCTGGCTTGTGTTGGCAGCCGTGTTTGTTCTTCATTTAATGCGATCACTTTCAATTTATCTTAGAACATTTTTGGTTCCTTTTAGTCAAGAAACGCATTTGATTAAAGGGGAAGTTTGTCAATTCCATGCCACCAATCAGAATTGCAAAAATAATCTCACCTGCCATTGGTTGAACAAACAGATAGCCCCGCCCCAAAGCTTCTGCCATTGGTTGAGCCAATTTTACTGTCGTTTTGGTCGGGATGCTTATACAAACTTGAAAAAAATGACTTATTTGCAGATATTTCTGCATCTCAAACTGGGATAGGAAAAAGTCTTTTAACATTAACAAATTGCATCACCTTTAACATGAAGTATTAAGATGTGAAGGTTTTTTTTAAGAAATCTGCCCTTGAAATAATTTGCCACTGATACGCCATCTTGGCTCTATTTTTATGCATTGGCACATTCAATTATGCAAGCCAGCGGAGGGAGACAAAGTGTGACGTTTCCAAAGTTTAAGCCCACCCTGCACAGAACGTGTTCCCACAGGACCCTACAGGGAACAGTTTCACACTTGAGAGATGGTTAAAGGGGAACTTTCTCCACCCCTGCCACTTCCATTAACTCTGGCTGGGTGAAGTGGAGGGACGTGTGGATGATGAGAGGAGCCCTTCAGAGGTCTGTGAGAAAGAATATGTCATTTTATATAGTTGCAGTGACGCATTGGAGGTGACAGAGCATGAGTTGGAGGGGAGACCCCCTAAAGTTCATTTCACAATCGCATATTTGAACGTTTCTTAGGTTATTTTGACATCTGTCCGTCTTTTGCATGGACAAGCAACGCCTATATTTTCTTCAGTAAAAGAAATACAAAACTCTTTAATTTTATAATCCCTTTTTGTTTATAAATTCTTAGTATGTGGGCAAAACACTTCTAGAATCTCAATTTTGCCCTCAGGTGAGTTTCCTCAAGCTCCAATTTTAAGTCCATGACCACTAGGTGGAGACAGATTTATAATAACTGTAGTTGAGCCTCCTACATTGACAGATTTCAACAATCTGGTCAGCTGAAATTGTCTGATGGAATAGCTTTATAAAGTATTGTCTCTCAATATACAAAATCATCTTAATAGTGAATAAAATGCAAAACAAAACAGTCCTCAATTTATATCAACTCTACATGATATTACAGAAAAGTACCAGGCGACTGGATTCAAATGAGCATACGTTACACCTACTGCAGGTCCGGTCAGGATGAAGTAACGTGAGGTTAAGTGTCTGGACCTTGAAGATGATAGATTTCAGTTCTGCATTATCCCAGATCTTTAAATTTGACACTCCACCAGCCCATAATAAAGTGAAGAATCTTTTAAATTAGGAGACCAGTATCCTTTTCACTCAAAGAAACGAACAGGTACACAAAACAAAAATTACAAAAATGATGACGTGATGATGTACAAAAACAAGATTTTTCCACTCTCTCACGCCCTCTACTGAAACAAAGATAAATGATATCAACGAGATGTTCCTCGTGATAATAAAGGTACAATCTGTATAATTTGAGTTGTCTGGTTGGATTTCACAGGAAATATCAGTTTGGCTTCATTTGACTTCAACATACATAAAGAAAAGTTTGTAAAGTAACCTGCAATTTTATGTGTCAAACAGAGATGGCGACAGAGAGGCAAAAGTTACGAGCTGCAGCTTAACAATGTTAAGTCATTAGCACCGCCTCAGTGTGTTCAGAATGTTGAGTCTGCGTGTAGCATCTCACAGACCCTCTGCCGCGGGTCGGTTTGTAGAGCTTTAAGGAAAAGCTTCCTGGCTCTTCTCTGTGGCATGGATAAAAAAACAGCCCTGTCCCGCTCCACCCTATAATCAGCAATTTTAACAGCTCTCATTTTCTGCTGTATATATAACTATAATTGTCAGGCAATACTCCCATGCCAGTGCACATGTTCTGCCGTTTGCAGTAAATGCAACAGCGAGGAGCCAGTGAAATCTCTCACGCACACACATAACACAAAACCAACATATGAGTGTATCAAACCAGCTGAAGTTTTTTGCAGACTGTTGTTTTCGAAGGAACATTTCAAAGAGGCCAAGATTTATTTTGAAAAATATAAATATTGTGTTCTTGACCTAAGCTTCAATGTTTTTGTTTTGCCTATCACTGCAGGGTTACGGTTGATCAGTAAACATAACAAAACAATACAAAAAATTGACTGTAGAAGTGTCACATGATCTCATAAAAGTGACACACTTTTGATCAATTATCGTGTGTCAGTCTAGCTGCGGCATTTACAGAACAAACGATGCTACAGAACTGCGCTCTGATGGGTGCAGGTAATGCTCACAGCTGAGCAGACATGCAAAATGTGCATTGTGTCCTTCAGCTGGTGTTTGATGCATTGCAAACACAAAGCATCATTTTCTAAGGCTCTAGAAACTAGGAGACTTAAACATGAATGTTATCACTATTTTCTTGACATAAGAAAGAAATGTTTATGAGACATTAATGCATGTCTGGTGCTGGGACAGATACAGTTTGCCCTTCAATGTTGGGATATAAATAAGCTAAACAGTAAAAAGAGTGTAATTTCAGCTGCCTGGTTCCCAGTGTTATAACACAAATAAATAAATGTCTTTTTGTGTTTCTTTCTTTCAAAATAAAAACAAAACTTTACAAATGCTGCATGTTTTGTTGGTGTGTTTTGTTTCACAAAATAAACCCAGTCAAAACTGTTTTACAGACACACATTTATTGATAATGGAGTTGTAGTCATTGTTTATTGTGTCTCATGAATCCTTACACAGAATACAGGCATCTAAATGAGACTCAATGAGGGATATTGTATATATTATAATATATAAGGGTGTGTGTGTGTATTCACATTTAAGATCACAATTAAGGACTTATTACTGTAAAATCCACCACGACACGAGTTATAACCGGCGTGTTCTGCAGTGTCTGGATTGATTCTGGTGCTGTTTAATTGTTCATATAAGCTGGCTGGACAGTTGAAAAATACATATTTCATCCCTGAGAGAATTGCAAACGATGTGTCGTGTCTGCTTCATAAAAAACTCCCAGGAATGTTAAATTAGCACCAAAAGTTTACTTGAAACAATTGAGAGAATCCAATGAATGCAACATTATTACAAACGGCGTACAGTAACATGATGCAAATTATAAATAAAAGCACCTGTAACATAAAAGATCAGGAGTACATGAGTAACATGATGAGAGTAACTGTACACAGAATATAGGACAGAATAAAACTTAAAAATGCCATAACAGTATATTGTCAGAAATGAAAGAGTCTGGACAGGAATTGGTGTGATGCTACAAACAGACATAAGTTACTGTAAGCAGCATCTATGCATTAAAAACTCACTCAAGAATTCACTTAAAATTCACCAAAGTCTTTAAGACAGAATTAAACTGATTAAATAGATTATAGACGAAGAAATAAACTTTAAACGCAATCGTTTGGATAAACAGTAGGAACAAATTACATATCAGTTTATAAAATGCACAATAACGGCTGTCATGTACTGTGCAAATATTTACCATATAAAACATCATTCCAAGATACGTACAGTACACCTGAAACGTTATAGTAGCGTTAACTTACAAATATATTCCTAAAGATTGCTGCTTTACACTACAGTATGAAAGTCAGCTTTTCTTTAGGGTTGTTTGCAACTTTGTAACAACTCAAGATATGTATCGTCTATGCTATGTTTGTTTTTAAGCTTCAAGTACAGTATGCACTACACTAAGGCAACATGTTTCATTCCACCACAAATCAAATTGCTAAGCTAGCAATCAACCATTAGCAAGCGTTTATTAAAACGATCAATTATCAAACTAATAAAACTCTGATTTGTTTAACAAAGTATTAAATAAATTAATCCTCAGCATATACAACATCCTCCGTTATCCTTTAAGATGTAGGAAAGTCATCGACAAATGATGATAAGTTGAATCGGAAAAGGAAGAAAGTACAAATACCTAAACAATAAACAAACAAACAAACATACAAACAGAAGTGTGTGTTGATATGTGGTAGTGACTGGCCCAGTTGTACCAGAATACTGACGGTCCATCAATAAAGTGCATAACCCAAAGTGAAGAACTGAAATGAGGATAAAAACTCTGGAAAAAAAAGGCATTTAAATGCTACTGTAATCATACTGTAATATTAAGAACTTTGCATCCAGAAAACACACTAATCTGTAGTATCTTTTTTGTCATTTTTTTCAAAGTTTTCATTAGCTCAAAATAAACAATTAAATATACTGAGGGCTTTATTCTATAATGACTTCTCAAGAAATAAATACATGGGTATGTGTAGGCAACAAAGAAAAACAAAAAGGTTCGAAAAGATTATTTTCGAATTCTAGTCTCACGTTCCCGAAAGCTACAAATGTTGTATAATGTTTAACTCCAACCAAATGAAATTCACAACTACTGAACATTTACTAGTCCCTAAAGGTTAACTCACACTAACTCACACTTCCACAACAAACACCATCTGTGTTCACCTTGTTAGTGTTTGATTGGATAGTGTGAACCAGTCTGTTAACCAATGAAATATAATCATGGTGTTTCCATTTCTGTTGTTTTAAATACAGCTACCAGGATCTTAAGTCATAGAGATGGTTTGGTTTCATAGAAGATCATTTTCACTCAGTGGTGCTATTGGTACGCGGTTCTAAGTTCAGTTCAGAAGAGATTTCTTTCACCCAGTTTATTCTCCAATAAAATCGCATTTCCTGAAGCCGTTGAAGAACGTTCTGTCCTCTCACCTCTCTGTCTACTGGACTCAGATGAAGTTATTGGTGATCTGACCCTGGTGCTCAAACAAATCTTCAATTTCAGCACTGTATGCGTCACCTGTGAAGACAGAGTGTGTCAGACAGGCTATGCAGAGAAGACGTCGTTTTTTATTTTTTTCTTGTAAACTGTGTGTGTGTGTGTGTATGTGTGTGTGTGCTGCTTTATACCTGCATGGCAGCCGTACATAAAAACTCGGTGTCCATCATATCTGCATCTACAGCGCATGACGTTGTTCATGAAGTCTGATTCAGCCATGTCCAGAGACGGATTGACCTCCACCTGATAAACACACACAAATGCAGTTTTTAATTCAATTCGGCTTTATTTATACAGCAATTTTTCTTTCTTCAGAGCTTTACATATAACAGAAACACAAAAAACAGAAAAACATTATGTACAACATACAACACAGGACAGAATACATGCCATTCCTGCAAATGTTTATTGTTTATTATAGAATGTATATTAGTAAAACTACTTAGGGATGTTAAGGTTGTAATTGGTTTATGAATATAGGGTTGATTGAACACTTAAATAAATGGATGTGCTCAGTTTGTACTGACGTAATCTTGACTTTAATGCAACTGTGATGAACTGGATGAATCATTGTATCAGAACATTGTAAAACTTTCACAGCTCTGAAGCTTGTAAAGAAATGTTACGCAATCCGTTTGCATCGAGCTCATCAAACTAAACCGCGTCCACCTAAAAAACCTTCCATATTACAGTTATACAATAGCAATATAATACTTTACTGGTACAAACAGCTGCTGTTGAGGCAGCATAAGGGTTTAAAGTGTCTTTGAGAGACTAACTTTATTCTATGGAAACGTTTTGAATCATTGAGGCAGATGCGATCATGCCTGTTGGGCTTAGGAACTTCGTAAGCACTTACAGCTCACACTGAAACGCTGATTCAACTTTTTATTTTTGCTGTGATACAGTAGAAATATTTTTTCTTGAGGTAATTATTTTGAGCGCATTTAAATGCGAGAGCGTGTTAGTTATCTTTTGGTGCTTCTATTTTTTAATGACGGTATGCAGCTCTAGAAAAGTTCTGCGTCCGTCTGACCGTATGTTTGCGTGAGAAAGCGTGAGGACGGCAGGCCGGGGTGAGTTTCTCTGAATCTAACTGAGCGTGTCTAATGGACGTGTATTGCACATTCCAGCAGCGAATACACAACACTGGGTTATTTTTTGGGAATCAAATCGTACAATTAAGGACAAAAAAAGATATTACTAGATTATGAATTACAGATCATTTACACAAACTCTCTTTTCATCCAAAATCGACGCTACAGAATAGCTCAGCGTCTTTGCTCAGACAGTTTGGCATGAGCAGAGGCTGTAACCCTCGTGTGTCTCTGCGTCCCTCCACCGCCCCATTTTTAGCAACAGCCTGACGTCTGTTTGTAATTTGCATCTGTCACAGCGACATTTCCAGCAAATAAATCTTGAAAATGGTCACAAAGGTGCACTGTAATTAAAACAGAGTTTCTCATCAACCTGTATTTTACGGCTGGAACGTTTAAAGAGCTCGACTGGACCCTGAAGCCGTTCCTCGATCGCATGCAAGCCTCACGGAGCGGAAGGGGCCTCGGAGATCCCGGTACCCACAGTGATTTAGATAATTAACACATTTTAAAGTTAATGATAGAGGAAAGTGACTAAACACATCCTGAGAGAAGAATCCACTCTCAAAATAGAACCCCGACATTATCTGATCTATTCCTGTAGCTCAGTTGATTGAGCATTGCGCTAGCAGCACAAAGATTGTGGGTTCGAATCCCAGGGAACTCACACACACACACACTGATTAAATGTCTACTGATTAAAGCATCTGTCAAATGCACAAAGTGAGTGTAAATGTAAATTTGAGGGCTTGAGATAAATGCTGAAATGATAAAGTTGAGATGTTTTGAGGTATTAAAATAATGAACCTGCATGATGTAGTCTCCAGGCCTCACGTCTGTGATGTCAATCCACTGACAGTCGATATCGTGACGGTACGTGTCCCAGCAGCCCACTGAAATTCCCTGCTCTCCATAATTGTAACACGAATATCGTTTGTGGAGTCCTGATGGGGAAAAAACAGATGTATTAGAGTCATTTACTCAAACTGTGCACATTGAAGAATTCATACAGCTGGTTTTTTACCATCAGGGCAGTGAGTGTCCTCCAGACAGAAGCTGGCTTTGTGTCCCTCAGCCACACGACTTCCGTTGAGCGTTAGAAGATCGTAATGTGTGAAAATTTCAATGCTGTGATAATGCCTGAATAAACACAAGATAATTAAACAACATAATTAACATTTCAACACCCTAGCAACCTCCCTGAACACCTTGGCAACAATCCACAACATGCCATCGTGGACTTTTGCAAAGTTAAGCCCCCTTGCGTTTTTAGTACCATGTCATGTAGATTTCTGGCTGGCTGGTGAACATGAGAACAGAAGGTCACTATGGCTGCTTAATGACCTCACTGCTCCTACATGAAGGCATCGGCTGCCACGGTAACGCCCTTTACAGGAAGTTGTTGTTATGCTGACGAGGTGGCGTTTGCAGGCCTGTTTACTCAGCTTGTCTGAAAGGAGGGCTTTCAAACGTGACCCTTACCGGTGTTGGTTTAAGAGATTAATAAAACAAGTTTGGCCCGCGAGCACGCAGAGACCAGAACTCGCCCACAACAGCTCGCCTTGTACCCGCCGCGTGGCTTTGCAATTATTTTCAAAAAACATATAAAGGGAGTGAAAGCGGTCAAAGCAGCTAATTAATTTAAAAGAGAGACTGACAGGCCTTTCTTTGCACCATGATGACTCAACTTTGCTATGCCGAGCACAAGAATGAAAGAAAACTCTTACCTGTGGCATTGGTGCCAGGTCCAGGACTCGCGTGACGCGCGCGGGCGAAAGTCGGCTCTGCCCAGGTTCATGATGCGGGAGGAAAAGCGCAGAAGTCGCCGGTGGCCGTACGGCCAGTTCATGCGGTTGGCAGAAGAGGACAGACAGTTCTCTTCGTGGGCACAGGTTAGCAGGTGCAGGGGTCGGTCCTCCAGGTACGCGCTCTCCTGCACAAGCTGGGTATCCAGAACCAGGTCGGGGGCGGCTAAACGCAGGATGTTAATGGGTTAGTTTGGGTCATTTGGTTCAGATAAAAGTGATGTATTTAAATCACTTACTTTCAGTACAGGTGACTCCAGCTGCTTTAGCTCCGCCCCCTCGAGGACAGTGGGCGTAACTATTACGTCGACACTGCTGTATGGAAAGTTCTGTTCCTACACAGTGTGTCCCGCTCAACAGAACCTCTGCAGCTGCCGGGTCACCCTGCCAGTAATATGTGTCCTGTACCCAGAACAGACAGTATTTTCAAACTGTATTGTATAATATTATACAGATTTCTGTGGATTAAGAAACGTTTACAGTCTAATGATTAGACAATAGAATATTTGTATTAGAAAAAACTACTTATTATAATGCATAATGCATTGTAATAATTCATATTCATCCGTTTGTTGTACTCAAATATATGTATTAGTTCTGTCATAGCCTGTCAGAAAAGATGCCTGGAAATGACGCAGAAAATAATGATGCAAAATTTGCATAATATGATTTAATATAATTTTTTCAATTCTAGGTGAAATATGAGCTGTAGTTTATTGTACACGTTGTACAGATATATATTACATATGCAACTTGACATAAGCATTGTGACCTGGAAATACAGTATTACTGTACAGTAGTCTTAGTACTGTATAGCTCAAAACAGTACTGGAATGTGCATTCTGTCTAAAAATACACAGTTTACTGTTAACCTGTCCCACCCGTTCACCTCCACAAAACAACTTCTGTTTAAAACGAATGTTCCCCAGAAATATCCCACCCGAAAACATGCACAGGAAGCTCTGAAACACACGCAGACTGAGGCGACCAGAGCAAATAAAACACGAGACACATTCAGGTGATATTACTGGAAAACAACATTCTTCCGTGGTCTCACCTGATGGGCACGTGAAGCAAACCCAAAGCCCAGCTGTCTGCACACCACCATGGCTTCATTTATTCCCCAGTTCTCACTGCACACAGCCCCCCAGCGCTTTCTCCCCCCCACCTCCATGAGCACCTCAACGCGGCCCTCGGCCCTGTCTCTGCCCCCCGCCAGCCGTACCTGAAACACAAACACAGTCACGACAGAGAAAACCAATATATATTTGTGCAGGACTGAGAAGAGCCATGGCAACACAACTAAGAGTTTTACTTAAAGCTGTTGATCGTGTTATTTAAAAATAAGATCCAGGTATTTTTGTCAGGTAAGATGTGTTCCTGGATGGACATCTTGAGTTGGTCCTGAAACAACATTTTTCAAACCCTAACCACAACTTACCTCTACCATCAGAAGAATAAAACAGGTTGATAAGAGCCCTTACGTAGTCTTAAATAGAAGATATCAACCCTAAACTTAATCTTTCAATCTGATTGGTTGGTAGAAATGTTGTTTTAGAACCACCAATGATGTTGATCCGGGAACATGCCCGACCTGTCTTATAAGTTTTTAATTATAAGCAACTTTTAATATAGCTGTTATTATAAGCAACTTTTTACAATACAATTAAAAAGTCAACAACTAAACACCAGTCAAAATTAAAACTAAGTTGAAATGTCTCATACAGCCAAATTGATTAAACTTCTAATTTTAAGGAAACAAATGTGTTATTTATTTACATTATGGGGGTACATTTAGATAGTACTTAGCAACTGCACAATATAAAGCATGTGTTTGTCTGTAATTTTGCATTATTGTTTGGCACTAAGGGGCTAAGACCCAGCTGTCGCCTGTGACAACAAGGGCTTTTTTTGTTTACCGTGGTCTCCAGTCCAGTCTTGGGAACATTGCATTTGATGGAGGCGTCCCGGTTATGTTTAAATGTCCAGGGAGGGACTTCCTGGAAGTAACAGTCTAAGAGGGAACGCTCTGTGCCTGTGCACTGCACCGAGTTCATATGGATCGGCCCGGTGCCTGCAGAACAAACAAACAGTAGATGTCACTCTTCAAGTTCAAAGTCTCAAATATAAAACAAAATAACAAACACTCTGCCTGCCTGCTCGCTTTCATCCACAGAGAACACTGGACACTTTTAACTAACTTGGCTACACCCTGCCTTAAAAACAAAACACAAATCCCACCCTAGCAACTGTTGCCATCCACTATATGATCATTAGAATTTGCTTAAATCTTATTACAATTCTGGACTGTGTCTTTGAAAAATTCCTGTAAAATGTATTTTAAAACTATCCACAAATACAGTAAAAGGCTGTTGGACACTTATCACAATTATGTACGTGTGGTATTTATTTTCTTTCTTCAGAATCTTGAAAAGTGCATGCAGTCGATTAAAGAAGTGCCAGACAGATTTTAATCACTCACTGCATCATTTCCTTACGAAAAATGACACACAAAAGATGGAGCTTAGGGTCTGTGCTTTCTGCACAAAACACCAGAATTCCAGACACCAGAATTCCTCTCTTCTTGCAGTCACACACCTGTGAGGGCCACACATGAGTCCGATCACAATCACAGGTGTGCTTTCCCCCATCTTCACTGTCCTGAGCTGAAGAAGTGAAAACCTTTCAACTGCTTTCACAGCTCATTTCCTGCTTTGTTTACTTGTAACGTAAAAACGATTCGACCACACGTCAGCAATGTGATACAATTATGCTGAGAGTCCCACGAGAATACGAAATGCACAGCACGGCATAACTACACTGAAGCAGCGAAAGAAATTCATTATATAGTTTTTCTTCATCTCTGAAATACATGCCGGGGAGATTCAGAGTAAATGAAACAGAACGCAGTGCCAACAGCTGTGGGGAGAAAAAAGTGATTATGTGTCTGGAGCACAAAGTCTTACTGATTAAAAAAATCCAGTTAGTTTCTGTGACAAAAACGAAACAAACATGGCCACCGCTTTGGCCTCGTTTCTGGGAAGAAAATCGCTCTAGGTTGACTGAAATCCAAACGGTTCATGTGGATGTTTCCTTACAAAGAAAATGACATATAATCAAAGATGTAACCAAATATTTAAGATTGGCGGTTACCAAAAGTAACAATCAGCCATCTACAAACGTATACTGATCTATGACTAATCAAAGCTGACGCATCCAATTCTACGTCTACGGTGATTTCATCCCTAAATATAATTCATATAAATAAACAGAAATATACCTTTGGTTGGGACTGGAAAGAAATAACTTTTGTCTATATTGCAAACTGAGGATAATCAAAAACCACCTGCATCAAAATCACAGTAAATAAAATAAAATCAAAATGATTTAATAATAAAAGAGAGAGTGTCTGACCATCACACGTTCAACAAGAGCCGTAAATTACAGAATAAAAATGAACGTGAGGATTAAACAGATGGAAAGAGAGTGACTGACACACACAGTGTTTCACTAGACTGTGGTTTACAGAAAATGGACATTTTCTTCTCGCTACATTTAAGTGACATATATATGCAGCATTAATGGTGTTTTTCTTCATGGCTTGACTATAATGTCTATTTTAGGAGCCGAATAAACTACTATATAAGAAACATTTCTGCCAGCATCGCTCTGAAGCCAGTGGAAAAACATTATGTTCTGCATAAAAAGTATATAGCCTAAATTTATATATTGTTTCTGGATATCTGCTAAATGTGTGTGTGTTAGGTTATAATGTTTATAACTAGCTGTGTATAAGAACAATAGAAGTCTATGGAATTTCTCACCATTAGAGTGGTCAATTCCATAGACAGGAATTGTGTGTGTGTGTGTGTGTGTGTGTTTCTCTGGTGATATCTAATCACATCTCAAAACATGAAGTTATCTGCAGACTTCAGTTTAGATTGCTTTACTTTCTTCTGACTGGGAGTTCAGGCCTTAACAAAACATGTTGCTTTATGCCACACTGACCCTCAAAACGAAAGCAAGTTTGAGCTAGTTGCTCATCATGATCAGTCTGGATAAACCACACTTCCCTTTTGTTCAGGAATTTGTTTTTAGCTGCAATCCGTAAAGTTTGCCTCTCTGGCGCCATCTCTGTTTGAAACATAAAATTGCACGTCACTTTACATACTTTTCTTTATGTATGTTTAAGTCAGATGAAGCCATTCCCATTGGGAATTTTGAACTGTGATCTGTTATGTACTTGCTCAACTGTTTTTTGTTTGTTTTTAACCAAAATAGTTACGGATTGCAGCTTTAAAGCCAATGCCATGAAAGCTACACCATTATTTAGCACTGCATCTAAAAATAAAGGGAAAACAGTCGGGTACAAGCAGGTCCAGCTGTCCTCTGTCATCAAAATGCTCATTTCTGCTTCTTTCTCACTCAATATATGTTTATGTGTCCTTAGCTGTGCCAGGAAAATTACACACAATAAAATCCCTTAAAAGTCTTGCACTATGGAAGGGCCGAAATCATTCATTTGTATCTCAAGGTCGCCAGTCTCTTTTATAACCAAACTGTTGGGTTCAAAAAAATCAGCAAGAGGAATAAGTTTAACATTACTACCCAATAACTTTTTCAGAGCACAAAAACACTTCATCTGATTAACTGGTTAACAGATGATTAGAAGACCAAACTAATACATACATTTATCTGTTCTTTTACATCATTTTAGTGGCACCTGATGAAACCTCAAGCACAAGTTATTTATTTTACTTCTTGGGTTGGGAAGGAATTTAAACATACAGAGTCTGTGTTTCTCATCACAGCCAGATCGGGAAGTTTTTGGTAAATTGTTACGGTCATGGCTTTTCTTTGGCAGTGTAGTTATCCCTGTCCTGTCAGACTGGACCGACCCAGCGGTGATGGGCAGACCGTCTCGCCTCTCAGCCAAAGTAAACTAGCACGCAGCGCGGATCTGCGCTCAAGCGAGAATTCCGAAAGTTCAGGAAAAGTTTCCCACCATCGTCACTGCTATGGAATGCATGTTTTTCACTTATAGATTATGTTATCTTATAATGTGAGCACTCAACACATCTTCCTGCAGTCAGCCGACACTCCTATCCTGTACATTAGCATAGCTTACGAATGCTCCTCTTACAATTCTGGAAACTTCTCAGTCTTAAATGTGGCAAAATCAGCATAAATATAATCACCTTCACATTCGTGAGTCCTCAGTTATCTCAAAGTTGATGGCAGATCCACCAAAATATGAACATTCGGTTTTATTTCTTTATATGCTCTCATGTTCAACCATGTTGAAGTCTGTTCCTCACACAATTTGGAGTTTGAAGTGAGCTCTTACCCTGGCCCATGTACGCCCCAGTCAGAGCTTCTTTGGCCGTGCCGAAGCCCAGCTCCCTGCACACCACGCTGGCTGAGATTTGGTCCCACAGGTGATCAACCACAGTTCCCCACTTCCCCTCTCGCAGAACCTCAACTCTGCCTTCCCCCAGACGAGGCCCTGCCTTCAGACGCACTGACAGCTGAGATAAAAACAGCAGGTTTTAAAGGTTACATCTAAATACAGAAGCACAGATATCTTTGAAAGAAACTGACAGGCCTGAAAATCAGTGTTTGCATAGTTCACTTACAGGACACATACAGAACATTTGATGTTCTTTAGATGATACAGACCATCTGGACCAATGCCTTTAAAATAACTAAATGTTTTTTATTTGTTTGTCTATGTATTTAGCAGACACATTTATTCAAAGCAATTTACAGTGCGTTTAAGTTTTATCAGCATGTGTGTTCACTGGGACTCGAACCCACAACTTTGCACTGCAGACTCAATGGTCCAGCAATTGAGCTACAGGAGCAAATGTTTTAGGCATTACCTTCGCAGGGTGAGGGGCCTGGGGTCTCCCCGAGGACATGCGGCTGAACTGGGGTCCCGGGACGCAGCGGGCCACTGCATGACGGCCGTTCTTACACGGGCCGGGGTTTCTGGAGATTGATAGCTGGGTGTGGCAGTCTGCTAGGCTGGGCTCTGTACCCAGACAATGTACTTTCTCCACCCAGAATCCCTTCTTTTTGGTCATTTGACTCAATCTGGAGACAAAGAGAATCGGCAGGTGTTTTAGGTTGTAGAAACGTTTCAGTAATATTTCCATAAAGTGACAAAAACTTTTGAAACTTTATTTTGATACAAATATAAGAACATTATTCAAACTATTTTATTCATATAACATTTTTAAAATCTTCCACTAACTACTTAAGAACAACATTTTGGATTTATAATATATAATGTTTAAAAAAAATCTTTTTTTAAACTTTTAGAAACATTAGCCAACGTTCTGAGAATGTTTCCTGTTAGCTGGGTTTTGGATAAGGTAAAACTAAATATATCCCAAAGTCCTGAATCAAATCCAGTTAAGGACCACTAATCTTTATTTTTTTTTAATATTTATCAATTCAGATTTTAAAGTTTGTCTCATTACATAAAGTGAGTGTAAAGCAAATAGATTTTACCTGGTTGATGGATCTTTTACTTTTTTATCCCATATTTTCCTACAAAAACAAACAAGTAAACAACATTTTTAAAAAGTTAAAGCAGTCAGAAAAAACTCACTAAGCAGTTCTGTGTCTTTCATTCAGGATAATGTAAATAAAAAACCTGTGTGTGTGTATTCTCTAAAAACATCATCACATGGGTGGATTATATTTAAACCTGATTTAGTTCAGAATTGACACTCCAAACTGGAGTGTTATTTGTGTTTATATTATAAGACTATAATAACAGAGGGCAGACAGACACAGACATCTAAACACACGGTTGTATGTTTTAACTTAATCTACCACTAAATGAGCTTTCAAAAATGTTGATTCTATAAACAGATATTTCCACTGGCAGCAGCGATGGCATGTAAGAATGGCCTCAGCAAGACTTCAGCAACGAAAACCAAGAGAGAGAGAGACAGAGAGAGACAGAGAGAGAAAGAGAGAGAGAGAGATCCATCTGTCTTTGAGAACATCTACTGCTAATGTACTTGTAAACACAGTAAGACATTATATCATCACAATCACTGTCATTAACATCATGATCATCAGTGAATGTGTCATTTAGTGATGTTGAAAAACGTTCTGCTACCACAGCTCCACATACAGACACAACTGTGGGTTACACATCCACAGGTTGATATTTCCCTGAGGAGCAAACAGTGCGGCTCTGTGGCGCTTTTAGCATTGTTCTGTTTGCTTAAGCGTCTCCAAACCGATACAGTGACACTGAGAGTTTGCAGCAACCCAGCTAACAATTTGAGGTTGTAAAAATGTTTCCCTAACATTTCCACTAAGCAACAAAAACATTTAAAAAATGCTATTTTGAATGTTCAGTGAATGTTCAAAACATCTAGCTTTTTAGATTTGTATTAAGTTTAAGATTAACATTACATTATAAGAACGTTATACAATTAAAAAATATAAATATAAAAAATATAAAACTACTAACAACCTAAGAATAACAGTTTGATATAACATTAAAAAAACATTCTACTAACATTACTGCAAGCATAACTTGAGGAGAACTGAGAGAATGTTAGCCAACGTTCTGAGAATGTTTTCTGTTAGCTGGGTAGCAGAAGTCTACAGTCTCAGGCCAAATCCAGGGAAACACCAGTGGGAATTCAAGATAGTTTTTCCAAAGTGACACACTTCAGCTTTAAATGGAGACAAAACAAACATGTAAATTGAGTTTACAAAACAAATGGACACATTCATCTGTTCTGATCCATTTTAACAAATGAAGTACAAGTGTGAATATCAGTCAAAACAATAGAGACCAAAGTGGAATTCTGTGTGGGATTTCCAGTTTAATTACCTTTTAAAATATTCTGGATGTTTCCACCATATGTGACTGTGTAGTAACTCTCTACAGCTCTGCAAATGCAGTTTGCATGTGTCCGACTTACTGTTAAATGCCATTCTAAACTCAACTTTCAGCTTTCAACATTCAGCTTTATTAGATTTGTGGTTTAGCCTGGAGAGATGACTAATATGTTCCTATAGCTCAGCTGGTAAAGCATTGCGTTAGCAGCGCAAAGGTTGTGGGTTCGATTCCCAGGGAACACAAGTACTGATAAAAATACTATATACTGAGAATGCACTGTAAATCGTCTGCCAAGAGTAAAGCAGATAACATCAGTTAAACGTGCACCTAACATCTCCAGACAACAGCAGCCTGTTGTTTTTTTCATTTGTTCTGACACACTTTGGCACTGAAATACCTGCTGGTGTAATTAGTCTGAGAGTTCCACCCTCAGTTTACTGCTGAACCGAGAAAACTTAATGATAGAGAGAGAGAGAGAGAGAGAGAGAGCTGGCCTTTGTGGGGACAGTAATCATGCTACTGTTTTCAGCATCAGTACACACACACACACACACACACACACACACAGTTTCTCACTAGCTGTCAGAAAACTTGCTGGTTAAGCATTTATTTAAGCAATAATTTGTGCTATATTTTAAATATAGTTTAAAACATAGTTGTGTGACTACATAGCATGATTATATAGTTGCATTTAAACAATCAGCAGAAACACAGCTGTGCTGATATTGTGCAAAGCGCTCTTGCTTGTGTGATATTGGTCCATGGACGTGAAATAACAGCTTTCGAAATCAGAAATCCTAATTAAAAGACAGTCAAACTAGCATATATCACCGCTGAAAAACCATACGTTTTTTTATATTGGCAGCATTACTGAGGCACTAGTTTAGATGCTCTGAGGACCAAATGGGTTTCTTAGAAGCAACAGTAAAATATTATAATCCATTTAGATGTTAGTCGAAAGATAATTGAGTCTGAACTGTGGCTTAAAGTCCTTAAATTTTCTTGCTGACAGAAAGAGAGCGCGTCGCGCTGACACGGCAGCCAAAAGGCGCAGCTATAATTGTAATCCGTCTTTCCTTGCTCGCCAGAAACGTGGAAATCTTCTGCGCTGCCCAACATTTAATTACAGCATCTTCAGTGAAGGATCCAGCCGTGAGGGCGGGGCCAGACGCTGAGTGGGCCGGGGAATTGCTCTTCAGTACATCTGCCAAGTCTGAAGTCTGTACAAAACGCACGTACCGCATGATCAGATCAGGTAGCGATCAAGAGCCAAATGGAGATTCCCTGGAAAGTGACCCACAAAAGCCACAGCCTGCTCCATACGCCCTACTTTAACTTCAAACTGCATCTTCATGCTGACTAATGTGTCTTTGGGTCATGCATAAGCGAAATCTTGCATAGGTGCTTCTGTGACCTGGTGATAAGTAGAACATAGAAGCTCAGATATCATGAGCCTGTCATGGGTCTTTTCTGCTGGTGAGAAGTTCCTTTAGAAGCACCAAATATGATCTTCATGGTCCTCCAGAGCAGAACAACAAAAGCAGCTAGAAAGACCGCAGGATAACACTGTCCAGAAGCTGGAGCACATTTAACAAGACAAGTTATTCCTGTACAGCAGACACAGAGTGTAGAACAGAGATCCATCAACTAAAGGCACGTACGGCACGTAACAAACCCACCACAAAAAAAATTTAGGACCGCAGAGCCACAAGATGAAAGCGGTGCTTTTTATAACGTAGCCAAAGCTCATTCATATGATGGAATAACCTAGCTAACAATTTTGGGTTGTAGAAACATTTCCCTAACGTTTCCATTAAGTAACAAAAAACATTTGTAAAAGATTTCACTAACTACCTAAGAATAACATTTTTGGTATATACGATATGTAATGTTATAAAACTGTTCTACTTACATTACTCCAAAAATGCTTTTGATAACTTTGAGAGAACTTTTGGAGAACAATGGCCACTGTTCTGAGAAAGTTCCCTCTCAAAGTTATCAAAAAGCTTCTTGCAGTAACGTTAGTAGAACCTTTTAAACATTATATATCATATCAAAACCTTTATTTTATGGTGTTAGTGGAACATTTTATAGTTAACGTTAAGGACATGTTCCCACAACCTAAAATTCAAAAGTACATATGCAGTTCTTGACTTTCTCAGCTTACCAAATACAATACAAGAGAAACATTTGTTGGAGTGGAACACAGTTCAAGAAAAACCAGAGAAGGTCAACGGTGACAATGTCCACGAAAGCAAAGAATCTCTTTCTCCAAAAACAGACACTCTGAAGACTTTAAATTGATGTGTCTTTACAATAACAATCAGCCGGCACATTAGACTTAGAACTAAACTCAGAGAAGAAACAGTTCATTTCAGAAGAGCTGAAGATAGTATCAGAAGGTCTGAAAGATCTTTTAATCATTGCTTAAGTGTTTAGCTTTGTGAGAGGTGCCTGGTGGACAGAGATAAGAGAAACAAAAGTGATATTTCAGCAAACAGATGAAGTCAAGCATTAACCTCCACACACACAAACATCTCAAACATCTCTGTGTTTACACATGGACTTCCCACATACTGTATACAGAGCTGCATTGCAATAATGCAAACAGTGATCTTCAATACATCCTGTGTGATCCAATAAACATTTAGCAAATCCCAAAACAAGATGTTTATCAAAGAAATGCCCTGTTCACTCCCTATGGACAATCATTTTCCTTAAAATTGTTGTTGAGTGGAATTTTCAACACTGTTATGAAAATATTATCACCTGTCATCTGTTCAAACTTGTATCCTGAAAGCGTTACACAAAGAAAGTTTAGCCCAAACTATTTTCTCCGGATTGTTAGTTTTCCAGGCCCATGGTTTCAAATTTTTGAAAGTTATTTAAAGTCTTTTCGAAGGACTTGGTGGCAAGCAAAATAGATATTCCAAAATAGAACCATAAATTCTGTTTGCTTTGGCTGTGAAACATCAAGTACTTTTAGACGGACAGAAATCATAAATTATACTTACAATTTTCTAGAAATTTGTTTGACATTTTATATATATTTTAAATAATTTTATTCCAAGATGGGTTATAATGGTATTATCATTACACTTCAGATGAAACCGCCTCTAAACGGCATGTAAAAGGAAACAAACTGTGGTTGGTCTTTTTACTTGTTCGTCAGACGGTCTTTTCCTGTCTGTGGGTGTTTCTTGGCCAGAATAAGCTGCAGTCTGGACTTGATGTTAAAAGTCTGGCTACTCTAGATTAAGAAACCTGCACTAACACTAAGAAATTAAACCAGTATTAGCCAATAACACTGAATTGGTGTAAAAGGTTGGGCTTCAACATAATACCAAGGATCTCAGGACCAAATGTGGTTTATTATTCAGTAAAAGTACAGAACTTACTTGTAGGTGTTTATGTTGGGCTTCTCAGCG